>JAQGAR010000967.1:0-11162 GCA_034697865.1 Oribatida sp.
CGATTTGTTTGTCAAATAATTGTGTATTAGAATCTTGCAAATTGAAAATTATTTTGATTTTACAATGAATACAAATATCAAACTTTTTTTAATGCTTCAAATTATACTAAAAGTATATTTGCGATTAAACATCAAATTTGGCATCAATATCTTCTCTATTATTAAATATTAATGATGACCAAGTCCAATTTCGATTAGAACATACTATTATTGAAGTAGAAAGCCTGTCATCATGAATTTTGATTAAATGATCTAAGTAACTTATTCATGAAATAATTGAAATATTTTTAATTATTTTAAACTGTGTAGTTTTGGCCAAAAACTGAATTTAAGACAACTTAAACTAGATATAAACAAAAAACAGAGATTATTTGACCAAAACTGTTTGTCCCTTTTGTTGCAAAAATCTTCCTCATATGGAAAGATTTGGAAATGGATTAATTCTTACTAAAGTTGGATTAAATATTGATCATGTTAGTGAAGAGTGAAAGAATTACAAAACTTAGAACAGGGTTGGCCAAACTCTTCGACTCCAGGGGGGTTTAGGCCCAAATTTTTGGAAATCAAGGGGTTCAGGGAAGGAGAAAGCCAAAAAAACCACGGCCGCCATTTTACCGCTAAATCCGGTTTAAATCGACTGAATTTATTTAAGTCATCAGTCGATTTATTTAAATGGTCCTAAATCCATTTTAAACCGTTTGGGGTGCTTATTTTGGCCACATTTAACGAAAAAATTTGCGCCGCAATTTTTTCCAGGATATCCTCCGCCGAGCAGTCAGAGAGTTTCCAAAATTTCTCGATTCGGGAGTTTTGGGTTGACCTCCCCTCCCCCTCCCACTTGGGTAACCCTAACTTAGACCTACTTTTAATCAGACTTCAAAACCAAGCGAGCAGATAATCATTTGCCAAAATCAAGGTTTGGTCCCTTGGGCATCCCTGAATATTTGATTTTAAATTCCTATTCTATGGATTAAAGTGAAGAGAAACACTATTTTGAGTCGTGTTTCGGCACATATTTCTAAAGCAAAAGAATTTAGAATAAATACCCAAATCTCAAGACATTTGAATAACTTTGGGATCAGTTTTTGAGTGAACCCTTTGTTTTGCTCTTAAGGAGAGCCGAAATCAATCGGATTATTTGTGACTTATTTATTGCTTTAAAATTCGGTAAAATATCGGAAATCACTTTAATTTCACTTTCAAAAACACCGTATTTCATGCGTCGGTTTTATAGCATTTTTCATTTATTTGTCCCAACAAAAGACCTTGCATAGTTGCGCTATCAATTATATTAGTGAAAGTGTGATCCTCTTATAACAGATACTCCCTTCTCATTGCTATCGAATGCTTTAATGAGAAGTCTGGCCGACCGACTCGACCCATAAATATCCTAAAAACCTTTGATATTTAATTTATTAAACTTAAAACATATTTCATAGAATCTCAACATTTAGCCTTGTGCATTTTTAATTATGAATAAATTTTTGTGGATTAAATTAATTTTATTTTATTTTAAATTGTCTCAAAGGACTTTTCTAGGGTCACAACAAAACTAAGGGTACTCCTAGTCGTCCATTGCTTAAGGCTTACAATTTATAATTTCCAAAATAATATAATTTAAACATTGAATGAAAAGTTTCAAAAATTAAACATGCATGATTTAATTTATTTATAATTCTTTAAAAATATCTCAATTATATTATAGTTGGCGAGAATGGAATGCCTCGAAGACTACGGACGGCCTATACCAATACCCAACTCTTAGAACTTGAGAAAGAATTTCATTTTAATAAATATCTGTGTCGTCCGCGAAGAATAGAAATCGCGGCTTCACTTGAATTAAGTGAAAGACAGGTCAAAGTTTGGTTTCAAAATCGCAGGTATTTTATTATTATTTTTATTTTATTCGAACAAATGTTTTAAGCATTTAATGAAAATAATAGAATGAAACACAAAAGACAATCAATTGTTGGCAAAAATGGCGATGAAAAAGGAGGCAAAAGCGGATCCTGTACCAATGATGAAGACAGTATGGATATGGATTGTGCAAGTGGCAAAGGTGGACTTGGAAGCGGATCAGATACAGGCCTTGAGTTAGATAAGTCTGCTTTAAGTCCTGACGACAGTATTCATTCTCAGAGCTCAAGGGATGAAATAATTTCCTGTGAAAAACAGACGAATTCAACGCCGTTATCAATGATAGATCCCAACCCGTGCTGTGCAGAAGTGGTCTCTACTAATCGAACTAATCTAACCGTTTCGTCGACTGACACATCTGTTATGTCACCGAATTGTGAAGATATAAAAATGTCTTCAAATGGATCCCATTTATTGCACACTGCGCTATCTTCCAGGAGTTCTCCTGTCATTCGCAATGTGGTCAGTTCGCCCACCGGACTCAATATAAGCCCAAAAGGACACGAAAGCCCCGGCGAACAGTTGAGTTGTGCGTCAACTCATTCAGTGACTAAAGTGAGAAATTGGACGCCAAATACTAGACAACCGCTCAATACTTTGAACACAATTGAGTGCCATTCGAACCACAATTCGCTGATCAGCACAACTGTCAACTCTACATTAACTGCCCAACCAATTCATGGACAGCACCCTTCAAATGGTTGCAACTATTTTAATAATAGATGTGTGAGTACGTCATCTTCTCCGTTGTCCTCTTCGTCGTCCACAGTGTCATACAGCAGAAGACAACGATATTCTGGACAAATGAGTTCACGATCTTCGCCTTCCAATCCATCACTTCCACCGACAGTAAACTTTTGTTACCGAACGTCGCCATCGGATAATTTTGTGTCCGCTCGGACTCCACAACAGAGCACATGTGTATCAACACAGGAATCGTTGGCGACACCAAAGTTTTTTCCCAATCCAAATATAGCCAATGGAGGAAACGGTTCTTTATATTCTTCGCATCAATCGTCACAATCAACACAAGGATTGCAACAAAGAAGTCATTACTTCACTACTGATTATAATTGTGATTATTCCGGAGCCAGAAGTGAACCGCAGACATACCCTCAAAGACAAACATATGAGAGCCCATATATCGATAACAGTGCACAACAGGGTCCATATGCTACAAATGGAGGGACAATAGCCTATGCAAACCCCACAAACTATGCAAATCTTGTATCTCAAGCGAATCAAATACCAGACCCGGAGTCTTATGGCAGTGAAAACAATGGCATTCAATCGAGAGCACAATCCAATGCCAATACCTATACAAATACGGGATATTATGAGCAGTCAATTGCAGTCAATTCTAGTGATCAGAATTCTCATCGGATTCCGAGTGAATACAATGCAATTGCTTTGAAACAACAGCCAAACGAATACTCGTCGCAACTGAATAGCGCTCAACAGCACCAATACTATGACATACAGAATAGCGGCACCGGTTTGGCGGTTGCCGTTTCGCCCAACATTCCCAACACTTTTGACCAAAACTATTGCAATTCTAACAGCAATAATAGCAGTGACCCGACGGCCACCTGTTATAACACTTATAATAACAGCAATTATTATGACGTTTACAACAATTGTACGACTGGTTTGACTAATAATGAGTTCAATTTCATAAACATTGCCAATGAGTTCGCATCGCCTGAATATTATCAGCTCAGCTGAAAAATGGCTGAACTGTCCGCCAAAACGTGTCGTATCAGTCAATAAACAAAATGTTTAGATTTTATTTTTCTTATGTTTACCGCAAACATACGACCCATTAGTTACTAGTTTTAGTAAAAACTCAATTAAACCGAATTATTGTTAATTGCATTCGTTATTAAAACAATGTTAGCCGAGAGTCGCGCCTCTTTTATACCAACTTTAGATGCTATACAAACAATACTAAACTGCTTTACAATCTTTAATACCATTAATATTATTAAACGTCAAAACAGAATAGTTTGTGATTTTGGAGTTACCCAACACTTACACAACAATTACATTGTTTTAATGTTAGAGCCCTATCTCTAACTCTAGCCATTCGTCTCCCTTTCAGATTCCAATTCTCGATCTTTTTTATTTTCAATCGATTTTGGTTTAAAACCTAAATATCACTAACTTATAGTCAACTTAAAATGAATAGTATCAGTTATGATACCGAATCATGGTAATTTTCCCCAATTGAAAAGAGGAGAGTAAACACTTTATTCCTGATTTTAATGCGTTTCTAAATCCCAATAATTTTTTAAAATAAGACTTACTTAACGGGTATTTTACTCATTCAATAATTAAAAGCCATTAAAAATCTCTTCCTATTTGTTTGTGTGGAACATTTCAAAGAAGATTTTTTGCCCAACAAAATTATACTTGAGATCAAATAGCAAACTTGGCCACATAACTTAATTGTCTCACATATTAATATCAGATAACTATCACCCACTTAAAACAACCGGAATATTGTTGCTTACCTCTCCTCTTTTCCATTGACCATTTATTCTTATTTTTGCGTCATTTTTTTATCGGAGTTGCCCAAGGGCGAAAACTATTTTTATTTAGAAGAAAATACGACTTGAGGTCACAAAATTTCCTAGCTTCAACATAAAAAATAGACCCCTTGGGCACCTCTACTTTTTATATTGTTTAAAATTAAATTAAACTTTTAATGCAATTTTTAAAAATCGAGTCTTGATAGAAAAGCAATAAAAGGTTTTGAACTGTTTTTAGACTTCAAAACTGTGATCACAAATATGTATTGTATTGTATTGAACGGCAATTTTCAGTAAATTCGTAGTAATTGTATCAACAGATTAGTTGTGACCGTAATCTACGATATTATTAATAACTTTGAGGCGAACTTATGTGCAATTAATTCCATTTTAAAGAATAAATTTTTAAAAATCTGTGATTCGAACAAAACTTTGTAAATAATTGATCGAAAGGCCATCATTTGACTATTTGAAACAAATTTCAGACAATTTTGTCCATCACTTCAAAACAAATGCAATCTCTCTGTAAATAAGAATTTTAAACATTTTTAAACGAAGAGAAAAAGGCATAAAATATACTCTTTTATTAGATTATCGTTAAGTAAAATAATTCGAGTATTGATTATTCATTTCATCATTTATTCATCGAATGTACTAATAATAGCACTAATTTTAAAATATTTCTTAGTAGAGTTGATATATTTAAATATATATATATATATATAATCTATGTAAAATTATATAAATATAATTATTAGAACGATAATAACAATGACATCTAATTTTTTGAACAAAATGTTTGTTTGTTTTGTTTGTCTATTAAAAACTAATGCAACAAAAATGCCTTTTACTTGTTTTCTCTCCTCTATTCTCAGGAGGTTTTGGCAAAAGTGAATACAACTCACTGGCGATGAAAAGCCACTCCAATTCGACGGTATATAATGGAAGGGAACACTTTTTTGTGTCGACAGTACCATACTTTTGAAGGAAATATAAAAAAAATACTTCAGACATATCACTGATTTTGAAAACTAATACTCTATTTATTGGATTTCGATTAATTCGTTGCGAATCTCTGAAAATTACTCTTTTATTTACTTTTCACAATATTAATGATTGAGATTTTTTTTGACTTAAAATACAATTTAAAATAAAATTTAAAAAAAGTTTCTTTTTTAAAACCAGAGACGACAAGCTAACCCTCTAATTAGGCTCTGTGATTCTACCATGTTTAATAGGTGTGAATACATTGATTCGTTGAATGGTTTTCCTTAGCCATTTCTATATCTCGATATAGATTATCCGTCTCTACATAAATTAAATAGAAAAAACTGTATATTACAACTATACTGTAACCAGGGTGAGGCAAAAGAGTCAAATAGTTTCGCTGTAACAATTTTACCAGTTTTTAATTAATCATTTCTTTATTATAAACCTAATTATTAATATGTATCGATATACTATTTGTGAAAATTTCAATGTATGACCAATCCAATTAGCATGAACCAAATTTGGTGACAATTTGGACACTCATTATGACTAAGAATAACCTGAAAATTGAATTCTATCAAAAGCAGAATTGTTCAGACTTTCATTTTTATTGAGCGAATTTTCATTATGATGTTTTATCAAAAACTAAGTATCAAAAAGGGGTTTTTTGGGGTTCGCTGAATTTGACTCTCAATTAAACGCTTAGTGGCGGATTGGGTCACCTCTTGAGACTGTATATCACCATTAACATCGACAGTAACAACATATTATGGAAAAAATGAAAACTTTTAAATTTTTACCAATTTTCCATATTTTTCATATTCTCTGAAGATTTTTATTTTTGCGAGAATTGATGCATTGTCATGCTCTTTTTCGGTCCTGTTTTTCAGCCAGTTTGGTAATTTTGCTTTTTCAGTACATTCTTACTCAGGGAGGAAGAGAATGAGGGGAGAGAGAGAATTTAGTGGCTGGACGTGGCATTTGATGGATTGCAATGACCTCTTAATTCTGATGAAATTCAATTATATGTTGAGATCGCAAAGCATTTGTTCCCTAAAAACTTAGTTTGTTTCCAATTTAGTATAAGAAACTAAATGGAGAAAGGCTATATTATTGTGCTGCTATAATATCAATAATAGCCGCCCAATCTTACTCAGTATCACTACTCTGAGCTTTCGATAGCACAACCACTTTGTAGGACTAGCTATACATTAGAATCACTTACAGTATTTAAAGCAAAGTAGAGTCAAATACATTTGAGTCGGTATTGTTTTAATTAAATCTGCAGTACTTGGAGTGTGAGATGATTGATGAAATGTAAAGACAGCTCTCATGCAGAGTTACATAGAATGGATAGTCACCAGTACTCTCCCAGTGCTCTACTAGTGATTTGCTTTTAGGGCAAGACTCACATTTGGAATAACAGAAGTTTTAATTTAAAAACTTTTACATTTTTCCGCAATTATTCTTCAAATTTTGTTTGTAAGGCCTCAAAAATGTGGCGAAATATGAAATATTTCTTAATTTAGTTTCCAGTCATAAACAACATTGGAGTACAATATATATTACATAAGAAAGGCGTTGAAAAGTGCGGTCTCCTCGCCGAAACTCACTTGCCTGCGCTCCCGAATCCATTATCATTACCGATTCCTCGCTTCCACTCTCAAGCATATATCGCCATGGTGACATAAGTATACTCTTTTCTACCATAAACACAGCTTCTACTCTTTTATTCACTTTCGCTTTATTTTTTTTATAATTTTTAAAAATAAAACAAATTTTAATTTCTATTTTCAAATCAAAATTCATGATATGATTTTAAATGATTTCTTTTTATGGATAAAAATTATTTAATTAAGCTTTTTTTTAAGGTATATCATATCCAAGGCTTACCAAGGGAGGTTTTAACAAAATCTCCTTTAGCAAAATTGCCGGATTAGGCAAAACTCCTTCCAGTGGGAAGCGAGGCGCCAAGTTTTTTATGGTAAAAAATATCCCCCAGATCCCCATGAAATCTCTGAGCTTGTTAACCCGTGGTCATAACCAATTTATCTGAAATATATTTTGATTGAAAATTCAATTTCTTTTAAATTGTGTTTTCATTGGAATAATAAAAGGTCGAATTTTTTTGAAACTCACAGATTAAGAAAAATTTTGACTTTATTTTCAACGCTTTTACTTGATATCAATTTTGCGAATAACCAGAGAATACTAAATAGTGATGAATACCTTTTTTCTGTTAAAAATATGCCGTCCTATCGATTTTGATGAAGCCGTCAAATTATTTAGTCGTTAAAATTCTCTCTCTCTCTCTCTCTCTCTCTCTCTCTCTCTCTCTCTCTCTCTCTCTCTCTCTCTCTGGTGTGATGTGTCCCTCACATGCATTCATTTGAGTTGTGTAGTCTTGTGTCTGTTCGACGCATACAATGCAAAGGATCCAAACTGAATACAAACTGAATAGTAAAAGAAGTGTATGCGTTGTGTTGTGGCACAAGCTTTGGCACTGGCAGAGGGACATTGAGAAGCGTCAGCTGGTTGTGCTTAAAAAGCAGTATAAGAAGAAGAAGAAGACAAGAAGACAGCTGTATAACTATGTGTATAGCTATAGAATATACAAAACAGAGTCTCAAACTTCAACTAAAAATCAAGAATATTAGGCGAAAGCATTGCATCCAATGTCGAGCAACTGCTGAGTCTTCACTTTTATTTGGCTCATATGGAAATCAGTCTTTTTGGAGGAGACAAATACTGTATAACAAATACAGGCTCTCAATAGATATGAGGTTTGG
Organism: Oribatida sp.; assembly: GCA_034697865.1. NCBI lineage: Eukaryota > Metazoa > Arthropoda > Arachnida > Sarcoptiformes > Oribatida sp. The sequence goes on from JAQGAR010000967.1 coordinate 8,228, forward strand.
TTGCAAACAATATTCGATAAGAGAGGACAGAATCGACTCTTAGATCCCTATTGTTTGAATAGTTAAGAGATGGAAACCAATGTGAGGTCCGACACACAAAACAACTTATATTCGAATTTAATATATGATATATAAATGTATTTCATTATAAGTGAACAGATATAAGGCCTATAATGGAAAGTGTGTGTAACCTTTCATGCGTTCCTTCAGCACTGATAGAGAAGAGTAGAACGTATTTAAGTGTTGTGTGAACTCTCTCTCACACAGTTCATCCTATCTCTCACTGCATGCAAATCCGTTATCAACAAAGATTCAGCATTAAAAGCATTAGATGTACAGAAGGCAAACCAACCTAAAAAAGGGCAAAACAGACAGAGAGGAGCAAAGCAAGACTATCATAGTATTCCTGCATTGGTTGTGCTGCACTCACACTCTTACTCTCTCTTTCTCTCTTCAGTCTCTCTCTTTCTTTCAGTGCGTTTCCCATCCGATCAATCATTTTGCAGTGTTTCCCCCCTGACGTTGCTGTCAGTGCCGAATCTGAACTTAGGAGAGCAGCCAAGCGTTACGGCTCACCAAAGGGACCGAATCTATATAATAAAAAGAAATAACAACTCATATATCAAAAAGAGTAGTTCACAAACGCTAACACATATACATGTATTGCATATACGTTATGGTATATGTGCCTCGAAATTGTCGCGATGTCACAAACAATCAATCTTTACAGTTGGAAATACTATCTTTCTTTTCGTTTGAACGATTAAATTTCGATTTCTTAGTTATCCCAACAAAAAATGTTTTGATATTTTATTTTAATGGTTATTTTGTCGCAACTCTTGTCTCTTCACTACTTTCCAATTTCTCGAGTTCTCCATCTTTTTGTGATCAAATATTTTGAATCAGGGGAAGTCAATTTGATTGTATCAGTAGTGAAGCTCTACTCTTAACCAATCTTCTTAGAGTAAATCCCGAGGAAATCCTGCGTTAGTTTGTATCACAAAATGAGTTTAACTAATGGCCCAATAAGTATACCAACGAAACCGCAGATCCTTTGCGTCCAAACAAAGTTTCCTTTCATTTAAAACATTTTTTTTATCGCTGAAAAGAAAGCGAAGAATATGTAGAAAATGATAACATTTTATTGATTTCTCTCTTTTTTTATTATTAAAAATAATAAGATTTGAAAAAATGAAAGGAATGAAAGGACCCAATTTATAGTAAATGTGAGCAATGTAAATTTTGTGCATTATATGCGCAATCGGCTTATAAAGAGAATGTAAACGCAATCAGTTTTTGGTTGTATTCACTTAACGAATGCAATGCAAAACTATATTAACTCTATTATACATATCATTGAATTCACAGTATATTTTATGTGAAGGAAAGTCAATCGTATCAGTGCTTTAAATCAGTTGTTTAATAAAGTCTAACAACAGTTCGTCAGTTTGTCTCAAATGATTGCTTTTTCAGATAAAAAGCCCGAAATTCGTCTTAAATTGTAAAATCGAAACCCAATATTTGTTATGCCTTTGAATGTGAAAAACAGTGATAAGAAACGAATTTTGTATTCAAGTCTAATGTATTGCAATATATATTTGAATTTTATAGAAAAATATGACAAAAACTTTCATTTCGAGGCATCAAATATAAAACTGAATAATAAAGTTTATAAATCGAAAATCACTGAAATTAGAGTTTCAATTATAGACATACTTTTTCTAAATTTACTCTATTTTCAAACACAATTCAGTTTTTTAAAAAGAATCTTCAAATGAAAGGCCATTCTTTTTTAGTTCACTCGAAATTTTAATTTTAATTACTAACATTACTATTTATTAGTGATAATTTATTTCTTATGTTACCAGGATAATAATTTATCTAAAGCTTATATTTAAATTTATAAGCTAGATTTAAGCTTAGGCATTAATCTGAGATATTTCAAATTCAATTATTTTCACAAAAATGATGAATATTGAAAAATTCAAATTAAGTATTAATCAAATTATTGAATAAATAATAATGGATGTGAATTACCATGAGTTAGCCATTTATTTCCACAAAAGAATTGGTTTTAATTGAAAACAGTCATTGCCTGGCCCCATGGGGGTCTTTTCAAAATTTTAACCCAAATCTGCGTTTTAGCCAAGGTAAGATCCAGATTGTTATTATGATAAAGTTCCGATGTTAGGATTAAATTCGTTGAATTAAATAAATACAGTTTTGGCGTTCTTTTTTACTATGATTATTAACAACAGGGGTAGACTCCCAACAATGCTTTAGGGAGGCTAAGGTGGGCATTGGAGGTGTGCAAGGTGGGTATTGCTTAATTTTTGTCGATTTTCTAGGCAAGAAATCTATCCCGGTAGTGTCAGGGCGTCCAAATTGTCGCCATTAATACCAATGCCGGAAATGCCCAATAATTTGACCCGCTTTAAACTCAAATCAAGTTTAAAGTTACGTTAATCCGGTTTCCCAGCTAAATTACCTAAAAAGGGGCAAGGCAAAGCTGTTGGAGGGGGGTATTATCTGAGCGAAGCGCAATCGGAGAATTCCAAAATTTTAGCAACTTTTCAAGTGAGTTTGGATTTTTGTCAGACACCCTTGTTGTTTGATTTTAAAATGTAATTGATTTATAATGAATTCTACTATGTATGAAAAATTGCTTAAACTCAAAATTAAACTTAATTTTCCCGTCAATAAGCAACAATAATCTATATCTTTAATAATAATCAATGATTAATCATTAATTATATATAATAAATAATAATCTACAGAGTCTGCGACCAACAATGACTTTACGGCAGCATTGGGTCTATGAGAGCGAAATTTAATACAGCAGAACCTCGGTTCAAAAATTTATTTATTCAAAGTTCAAGAAAATTATAGTTCTAAATGTCGGCTTTAACATGTGAAAGTGGTGCATTATCTTTTT
>JAQGAR010000968.1:0-11158 GCA_034697865.1 Oribatida sp.
GTTATAAATTCAATTTATTTTCAATTAAATTGAGTGAAAAACTATAAGCCCTCTACTATTCGGAAAATCTCCCTCGCCAAGCGAAACGAACCGTCAAACTTTTTTAAAAACTTAGCTTTTAAAGATTTTTCGTTTTGAAATCCTCTTCGAACCACTTGAGCTCGAGACGAAACACCCCCTCTTCCCACTGAAATCGAAAAGCTTGGTGATGCCTTCTGTTCCTTAATTTACCTAAATGTGTGAAACTCTTGATCCTCTTTAAGTCTTTTTTCAAATACCCAATCATTTTATAGAATTATTTTTGAAGTACTTTAAGTTAGATTTGAAGGACATTTGAATTCTATTTTCAATGTTTTACTTTTATATTGATTTTATTTTCAGAAAATAATCGAAGAAAACAACACTCAAACCGATTATCTCACGTTTGAGACGAATGTCGGAAAATTTGTGCCCTTTATTAACGAGGATTAAAATTTTCAACACTTCTCTTATTTTATGTTCATTTAAAATACATGTAATAAATCTTCAATAAATTTTGATGGATGTTAAAATGGCCTTGACATTGAGACAGCCTAAAGACCCCAAAACCATTTTGATTTAAAGATTAAATATTTTAGAGAATTTGGTATTAAGTAACTGTTATATTCCCAAGGTTGTTTTTCAGTAAGAAATAGTTACCGAGTTGTTTGACGACAAATGCAGACTTGGAGTCTGGTTTTGGTCCCGGTCTCTCACAACTATAATCTCTAAAAATGGAAAAAACTTAATTATTGACCGATAATTTTGAAGGTTGTACAAAGATTAGTTCAAATTTACGTAAATAACTGTCAAAAAATTAAATCACCTGATCCATGATCTGATATCAATGCCCTCAATTGGTCTCCGGTTCTCAAAACTGTGTTAATCTTAAACATTCCTCCGGAGTTCATTAAATGTCTTATAATAAGATTAAATTAATATCAAAGAAACAAAGCCTAAATAATTGTTATACAAAATCATATGACAATGTTTCTGTTAGTCGTGTATTGAAGAAGATATGCGGTTCCCTACAAATCAATTGTTGAAACAATAGATTTGCAAACAAAACATACAAAACAACAGAATGTAAATGTTGTCAAAAAACCTGAAGAATTAGACAAAAACAAAGAGAATGACTAAAACAGGCAAATAAGAGGACACAATAATCATATTCAATCTGACCGTCGGTTAACACAATCAAAATATTCCTCTTTTGAATTTGAGTTCTTTTTTGGTGAATTGTAGCCAAGTTTTAGTCTATTCTTTGACTTCAATCGAATTTGCTTTTAATTTCTGCAATAGTTTTGTGAAAATGTTAAGAAATGTATTCGTTTTCCTTATTTTATTTCAAATAAGTTCTTCATTAAAATTAAAACAAACAGAAAGGAGTGATGTCTTCACTGATTGGCGAATACCACAAAAGTCGTCTTTAAGAGGAAATGGAGCTTTTGCTGAAAGTAGGTTTTGGAATCTTTGAATCGCTTATTAAAAATATCCTGTATCAATTAGATATTAAATGTGATAAAAATGGTGATCTGGAGCAATTCAGTGCTGTGGTTACGCTCCCAATGGGGTTCGGAACAGTCCCTATCTTCAATGAGGCCTCGAATGTCAATCCAACCGTTTCTGATGATTGTATTATCAAACAAACTGTTGTCGGAAGCAATAAGTTTTCGGTTAAAATTAATGATTTTGACGCCTGTGGTGTCCAAACACAGAAGGCTTCCGATGGCGCAAATTGGATGGCAGTCTCATTGAGATTTCCAATGATTGGATCTCTCAGAACAGCTGAAGATGAAGTGTGAGTCATTGAGTCTCTTAACAATAAACAAGTTTAAATTAAATTTATCGAACATTTTAAGCAGAATAACTCTGATGTGTAGACCTCAGGACAGGATTATTGTGAGAAATCACGTTTTAGACCTTAAAAGTCAACTGTAAGTCAGTGAACAGTATTTAAAACAAATGATTAATTTAATGGTCGTTTGTTTAGTACAAACCCGTCCCGAACTATATTCAGTAGTTCTCCCCTCGATTTCGACTGCAATTTAGACGTTTATTTGAAATCAGAGGACGACAACTCATTTATTCGTATGGCGCCCAACGAAGACTTGATAGAAGTGGGACAAGAAGTACAGCTAAGAGCCACAGTCAGGCCCGGAGACGGTATTCCCTAAACATTGACTTTTCATCTGATGATTTGAAATGAAATGGATTTTAATGATAGGTTGGAAATACGTTATGCTGAAAGATGTTACTGTTCATAAAGTTATCCCCGCAAACAAAAATTTGCAGTCATTTTCAGCAATCAATTCTTTGAGACCATTGACGGGCGATAAAGACCAACAAACTTCGAGCACATTCTTCACAAATTCAATTCAGGTCAAGAAGTCGTCGAATCAACGGTTTAGTAAAAGCAGTTTAGATCGTCAAAAACGGCAAATACCAGACGCAGCCTTCCTTGTGCTGAGTGATGGTTGTCGTAATCCAGTGTTTCGGTCGGTTGCTTCTAATCATCCGATTCAAGACTCAGACGACAATCTTATTGCCAGATTCAACTTTAAAGCCTTTATGTTTCAAGACATGGATGAGAGCGGAACTATTAGAATCACCGCTAAAGTGATTGCGTGCGTAGAAGAAGAGGACTGTCAACCAGTCAGTCAACTTTTGTTTGATATCTGTTTTTATTGCTAAACAATATTGTCTTCATTCGTAGAACCGATGTATAGATGACGACGAGTTAGGGTTTGGGAAACGACGCAAACGTTCGGCGAATAATCAATTAAGTAATGTCTCCCAAACGGAGGACTTCTCCAGAGAACTAAACCTAAGAATAGTTATGCCGCGCTTCAAATCAGGTATTTTCTTAGCCAATATTTAAATTGAGCTCAACTTTTTTTCTACAGCTTTTGTCAATTCTGAAGGCAGTCCAGGGATTGATCAATGGTTCTCTCGATTGGATCAAAATGAGTGCCGATTTGCCATATATTTGATCGGAATAATTGCACTGTTGTTCTGTTTTGTTGTCACACTTTCCTCGACTATTATTTTAATTAAATTCAAATCAAATAAGTGTTAAATTAATTTTTCGACTCATTTGAAAACAAATTATTATTGAATTAATATTCAAATCAATTAATGAAATGAAATAAATGTTAAATTTGAAAGCGAATAAAAAAAGTGAAATATTAAAACAAATTAATAAATGAAAGTTGTTTTGAAAACTGAACAAGATGGACTGCAACAGGATGTGTTGGATGCTTTTCAGACAGACTGTTTCCTCATTTCGTCTGCATCTTTATACCTAGGCTCATTTGCCACAAAAAAGTCATCGAAATAATTATATAAATATTCAAAAGTGGGTCGACTATCAGGGTCTTTATGCCAGCATTCAAGCATAATTTGATAAATGGTGTTGGGACACTCCGATGATGTGGGCTGAGGCATTCGATAACCTCTCTCAATTTGTTCGAGAACATCACGAGCACTCATTCCTTAATGTAAAGTCAATTTTTGTAAATAAGTTTATTCTTTAAGAGAAGGTTAAGCTCTTACCTGGATAAGGAATTCCTCCTTTGGTCATAAGCTCGTAAAGCAGAATACCAAAGGACCAGACGTCTGACTTTGTTGTAAACCTTCCTTTGTTGGCGGCTTCGGGTGCCGTCCATTTAATTGGAAACTTGGCTCCAATGCGAGCCACATATTCGTCCTCATCAATAATTCGGGCCAAACCGAAATCAGCGACTTTTACCACTTTGTTTTCTCCGACCTTCGGTTCGATTAATAAATTAAAAATTAAATACAAAATCGGCAATGAGGTAAACATACAAGCACATTTCTTGCCGCCAGATCTCTGTGAACTACTTTTCTACTTTCGAGATAAGCCATTCCCGAAGCTATTTGTGCGGACATGTCAATCATGTCTATTACAGAACAGGCATCTCCTTCGGGGTTATGCCTCAAATAATCAAGAAGAGATCCGTTACACATGTATTCAGTGACAATAAGTAGGGGCTGGTCTGCAGAACAAACCCCATAGAGAGGCACTAATTTGTTGTGTCTATATTTCCTCATTATGGCCGCCTCGAGTAGGAAAGCTTTGGAAGACATCGTTCCCGGTTTGAGTGTTTTGATCGCCACTTCTATCTCACCCTTAAATAATCCATAGTAAACTTTACCAAAATTGCCGGCCCCCAACTCTCGTCTCAGTTCCAAATCCCTTCTCTCTATTTCTTGAGGACAGTTCGGATTTGGCGACTGAGCTGACTTTGGACAGGCTTTGATTAAACGACAACAAAGACCATTAGAAGAACTAGAATAGTGAGCCACCAAATCTTGTAGTCTTGGAAATGAGCGCCGGGATGTAATGTAAAATTGTCCGTCGGTTTTCTCACGAATTTTGTAGTGTTTGACATGGTCCAACTTTTGTGAATCAAAGTCTCGTATTGATAATGAAAATGCCCCTGCATCGTTAATAAAAACAATGACAATAAGAGTTTAATTTACTAAGAGCGCATTTCATTAACAGACCCATTCCCTGTTCACTATTTCTAATGAGAAAAGTGCCGCGTGGATAGTCATCTAGTAGGAGTAGCTTTTCCGCTTCTCTACGCGATATTTTACTAAAGAACCACCTAGATTCAATTTGAAATATAAAATGATTCCGAAATTTTCCAAATTGTTTTCACTTACTCTTCTGTTTCGATGATATTACTGACAACAAAGTTCATAGGAATATATCCGGTCTTATTATTGTTGAGTTTCTTGGCGAGCCACCAGTCGGGCTCTTTGTCGTCAACCACTACAAGTTTGTCCCCCTTTTCGAAACTCAATTCTCCCTCATCTCTGCCTTCAAAGGAATATAAGGCGATTACAGTCTTGAAATTAGTCCCATTTGATAGTTTGTTGTGAAGTGATTTTTTAGATGAGCCACTCTTCATTTTGGAACCGTTCCCATATATTTCATGGTTCGAATAGTCGTCCTCAATAGGAGGAGGAGGAGGCAAAGGCCCGCTTGGATGTCTCGGTGAATGCGGATGAATACAATTACCCATTTTCTTATTTCACATCATTTGCGAAATAGTCATTAAAATAATTATTATAATATAAATTATTGTAATTTTTTCACTCAATTATTGAAAACACAAATAAAGTCTATTCGGATGCAAACGAATGTCAGAATATATAGGAAGTTGTCTTTCCTCTCATCTATTTATCGCGAAAAAGGGACACAATTTCCTACAATTCATGAATTTTAACAAACTTCCACTAATTATAGTATGTTTTCATTTTATAGATCCCACACACAATTGGAGGTTAAGTGTCCCGTAAAGGATATTAACAAAATTTAAAAATTATTAAGAGTCTTGGTTATTTTGATTAAATTCATAATTAAATTTTATTTTATATAACTTTTCGAGTAATTAAATACTTTAAACAAAGTTTTGAAAAATTGGTATAAAAAATAATTGGACTAAAATCAGGGATGAGCAAGAGAGATTTTCCCGGAAACCCCTTGAGTTCAAAACATCAAACTCTTTGAGGTTTGAAAAATTAGGCATTAAACACCGAGAAATTGGAAAGTGCCTGGTTTGTGCTTTTTCCGCCATTTATTCCTAAATTTCGATAATAACAGGAAAAATCCTAATTAAAGGGCAATTTAAACTGAAAACTGAAAAATACTACCCCCTAGACCCCCTAGAGCCTCAGAGCTTGGCTAGACCTGAGTTTATACTGACCTTATTTATTCTTCGCCATTATCGTCTGAGTCTGAAAAGTCCCAATGAAGTCACGGAACTTGTTCATCCCTGATTTAAATACAATTATTGGTTCTCAATTTCATCATGCTCATGTTTAGCATCAGCAACTTTAATAATATGAAAATTGGTTGCCATTTGATCAGATTTCAATGAACTGTCATCTGAAATATTATATGATTCGGGCGATTCTTTGAGAGCGGCATAGGTTTCGACCTGTTGTTCATGTTGTTGGACTGGTTCCTCGTAATCGTAAGAGTCGTCAGTGGTCTGCATCTGGACCTGTTCCACCTCTTCATTATCCAAATCGTCGTACTCTCCATTTGTAACATTAATTAAAACAAAACACAAAAATAAAAGTATGAAAACTTTATTTCTCAAAACCATTTTCTGGGATTTCAGTTATTCTTTGTTTTACTCAAACATTTGACTCGAATTTATAAACTTTTAATCAAACGTTTAGTTTCTTTCGTCCAATAATTTTGAGAACTTTTGATTAAAGAGATAATTGTTTCAAAACTAAAGGAAATCCGATTAAAAGTTTACTCGAAAACAGTTTATTCAAAACTAAATTAATCATTAAATTTAATGAAATTTTTACAAATTTTAATTAAATTCTTTATCCGTTTTATAATTGAAAATATAAGTTAAGTTGAGTTGAATTCGACAATCAATTATAGTTTGCGTATAATTTAATAATAATTTGATAATAATTTAATCGATTTAAAAGTTTAGTTCAAAAGTAATGCCAAAAAGTGCTCTAATATCTCATTTAAAACATAATCTAACATGGTCAATGAGTTTAATAATTAAAAAAAGGATGTTTGTCAAATTAATTTAGAATAATAAATTTTATGGTATAAAATTAGCAAGAGTCACACAATTCTTTATATTTTTATACAACTTCGTTAACTCTTGAAAGAATGAATAATAAAATTAATAATAAAATTAATAAATAAGCTTTAAAATATTTTCTAATCTATATTCTATCCTGCCAAGTGCTGATGTTTTTAATTAAAAACAACTGTTCTGAGCAAAAATTAGATTAGTCGTCTCCATTTTAAAATTTAATTATAATAGTGGCAGACCCAATGGGAATGTCACTTCAATTGGTTTCTATTCCACTTTGGCTGTCGCTTCAAAACCACTCTTTCAAGATTTCTTTGAAGACTTCTTGAAAATTCTGTAAAAACTCAAGTATTTTGAATATTTCACCTTTCAACTAAACTAATGTAATCTTCTTCTAATTCAATGAATGGGTGACTCTTCAAAAATAGATTGAATTTTGAAACAACAGACGTATAAAAAAGAATAGTCGGCCATCAAAGCCATCAAAAGTATAACTCATTTTATGAATTTTATAGACATTTCTATTAAAATTTCATTTCTCGATAGCAAATGATATCCATTTCTAGCAATTTATCTCTGAAGCAGAAAATTCATTTTTCAAATTCTCTTTAGAACTGACAAAATCCCGAAAAATTATATCATAAAAATTCATTCAAAAACAATTCAAAGTTTGACTTATGTTAGCGTTTATAGGATTGAGAACCGGCTTCACTCGAACGGATAGTCATCCAACTTTGGCGATCGCCTCCGGGTTCAGTTGGATCATCATTACGCTGAATGTGGCCAAAGTGCAGATGAATGACAAGAAGAACTCGCTGTTGAGAGAGACCACATTGTTAAGGGTTGGCTTCATTCTTGGGTAATATGAGGGCGTTATTATTAGACGTCGGACTCTTTCGTTGTCGCGACACAACTCTTTGAGGTTAAGTTTCAATTTCTTTGACTCTATTGAGACACGAGAGGCGTAGTGGGCCACTACGAAGTGGGGCAACCATAGGATGATCATCGACACGAACTCAATCAGCGACCAGACCTGAAACCACTCTGAACCGGCACTCCAGGCCAGAAAGAAGATATCAATACACGAGACCACGAAAAGAGTGGAGAACCAGACAAAGTTGAGGGGACCGAAGCAGTGCTCGATCTCGAAATGCATTTTGTAAACTAAATTGAACTGACGTTTGAAATAATCGATGTCCAGCACAACCGATTCATTCCCATTGTCCAACTGATCTATCAATTGTCTGTTCAATTGTCTGATACATTGGGCTAATAGTATAGACAACAGACTGTAGGCACACATCACTGCGAAACGACTGCCATAAATGTACATTCGGTATACGAATGAATCCAGTGTTGCGATCAAATGGATCAGCACTTCAGGCAATTTGTCGCCAGTACAGTTTACCACAAGAAGCCATTTGCGGTACTGTTGGATTGAAAGCGTTGACAACCAGAATTGGGAGGCCGACCAGTGTAGGAATGTGCCCAAAATCATAAATACTGTCCATTTGATAGCCAAAGATTTAAGTAGTTTTGATGAATCGGTTTGAATGAAATTATTGATAATCATTTTAGTCATCTCTGCCCTTCGCTTCCTATGAAAGAGCCAGAAGTCGACGGCAAAAGACATCGTAAGTTTGAGCATCAAAGACCTCAAATCATTTAGTAAGTCATAGAATCTTTTTCCAGAATAACTCCTGCATAAACTAATTATGTGGATGATAGTCTGGACATTCACAAGACTGATGGCTATTATGAGAAGCATTCGAGTAATTGAATTGCGCCAAAAGTAACGCTTTCCTGAGTTTTCTTGATATCGCGTAACACACAAATCAAAGCCATAGATTCTGAGCGAAAGTAGGAACGGATCGATATCTTCTGACGACCCGGCCTCAAATCTGTCGATTGTCGGCACACTTTTCTTTGAATATGTAGTCATAGGAATACTGACCATAGCTTCAAGTTTTACCACTTTTCCAGAATATTCAGAGTTTGAAAAAGAAAATAATTTCATGTAATTTGAGATAAGAAACAGATCTTACTTTCATGTCTTCCCAACTATGAAAAGAAGGCGAATGAGTTCCAAATGAAACATAATAAACACTTTTATCATTATTTTGTTTGTTTGTATGAAAATACAAATTCCATTAATTTTAATATTGAATACAATACCGGTATTCGTATTGACAGCATTTCGACAAAACTCTATTCAATACATTCAAGAATCACACGGTTATCACGAATATCACCCAACAACAAATATGAGTAAATACTTATGTTTTTAGTTTTCATGAAGCACTGATGGCACATAACCACCAAAATTATAAAGAATATTTCATTTCAATTATAATGAAGCTGTTTACGCTTTATTTGAATGGATGATCATTTAATAAATCCCTCTTCCAAAGAGATGACTGTCATTAAAATATCATATTTCAGACAAATTACTAATGAATTCCTTTTTTGAGTTCAAAACCATTCATTGGATCCGAAGAATACACGAATCAATTGTCTGTATTTTCAGAATATTCGGTAAACAACTTCTTTTAATTCTTTAATGATTTTCACTCAAAAAAATAAAAATTAAACCTCACTTTTGAAATAATTGATTCAATTTATAATATCCATCAGAATTAGACTCTTGGTGTGAGTTGAGCTACTATTTGTTTCTTACAAAGTGCTGTCACACAAGTTTATTCTGAATACATTGCTTGCGCTTAAGGATAAGCGGTTTGTGTGCAGAAGAAGTGCAGAATCTTTTCCAACTCCGACTCAATCGTCACAAACAGAGGGTTGAAATGCCGATCAATAGTACAGATGACTAGTTTTACGCATTTATATGTGATTTGTTAGACTCATTCCTTGAAATATATATTAAATGAATTGGTGAAAAACTCTCGGGTTTAGAGATCCGTACAACAAATGCATAATTAGATTATATCACTTAAAGTTTCAAAACTTATAAACGCATACAATTAAACTCCAATTTAAAAGAAGAAATTGTTTTCGGAAAAAATAAAATAAAAGTTGACATAACGTCAAAACAATTTTCTTATTTTATAGTTTTGTTTCCGATATTTTGAATGAAAAATCGATTCGGAATCTAAAGGGCTTTCGTATTGTTTTTAGATGGATATCAGTGCCAAAACATTTGGCTTTCATTCATATCATTTGTAAATTTTGACAGTAAACTAAACCATCATAACTTATCTAAACTGGGCTTTTGTCAGCATTTCTTCTCCTTAGAACATTATGAATCAATGTTTCTCTTGTTCTCGTATTTTAATGATTAAGCTAACAGATAGCGCCCATCTTTGTCGATGATTGATTTAGAATTTTAGATTCTAGCCTAGAATCATTCTAGGTTAAAAATCCTTATCAATTGAAACTTGTGTTATATTGTACAGTATGTTTTTTGAAAATCTTATTTGTATGAATGAAATTGATCTCAACTTTAACAATAATTTAGTATTAAAGAGTTTCTAAGTTAATACGATTTACATTGTATAGAGATTATTCTATTTGATTATTAATTTTAATTATTAAACTTTAATGAATTGAAAACAGTTTTGCTTATAAGTCGAACAAATTGAAAATTAAAAATTTTATAATCGATCGATTATTTTCGGAGATTCAAAACTTAAAACTTCAATAAATCTTCTTTCAATAATACAATTTGATGACGAAAATGAGAATGGTTTTTGTTAATTCGGTTCAACAGTTGCACAGAATAGTATGACATATAAACAGCCAAACAAAGAATAATAGAATCAAATGAAAACTTCTTTCTCCAAATTAATTTATTATACTATAAGTGCAAAACATATCAAACAAATGGTTGGCTATAAAAGCAGGGCGGACCAAGGGGTACCTCCTCTAAAAATGGACTGAATTTTGTGCAATACTCCATCCTAGACTTTCCTTAGAGCTTTGGACTTGACTACCCATGCTATAAAAGAGAAACAATTTTTCTAACAATTAGACCTTTTTTCAAAATTTTGAAATAAAATGAAAAAAAACAAACAAACAAATGTGACAATGCTGCAATGTACATGTTTTCTCTCTCAAATATTTCAATCTATACTTTTAAAATTAAATTTAAATCTTTTGAAACCTATTTTTAGTGGCCATGAGTTGAGTTACACAACTGTTACAGCTATCACCGATCACGTGTTTGTTAAAAAAGAGATTTGTAAGATTAAATTCTGAAAATTGTTTTAATCGATTAAAAGTATAAGTTGGACTTAAATACCGTTCATTTTATATAAAAGCTTGAAATTTGAAACTTGATTAAATTCTAAAATGGGAGAATAATCAAACTAAAATAAATGATAAATTCTTTTGTCAATTCTTACAAAAGAATTAAATTTCGTGATCATATAATAAAATAATCATGATTGATTCTCAAAATTCAATGTAAACGAAAAGCACTTAAAAAAACTTTCTCAAAAGTTAATACTTCTATTAAAGTCTTTAATAGAAGTACTTCAATACTTCAATACATTCTAAGCTTTTGGATTAAATTCTAATTG
>JAQGAR010000969.1:0-11152 GCA_034697865.1 Oribatida sp.
ATTGCTCCAAAAGTTTCCGATAATTATTTTACCAAAATATTGGTTTCAATTATTTATTGTAAAAATATTGGAAACAATTCTATAATTATTATTAAATATTCTTTGATTTAGTCGAAAATGAATCGAAATTTGCGCTCAAAAGTATTGTCAAACAATTACCTGTTCTGAGAGCAGGTGTATCTCTGGATACTTTGAGGTAACAATTCACCTCTCATTTGAGAGCCTTTCCCATTCAGGTGTGGCCCAACAGCTTTTCTTATGAATGAGTTACTAAAATATTTCAAAAACTATTATTTTCTTAATTCATTGAATCTCTAAATAATGTCATAAATTTGCGTTAAAAACATGGAATTCGGGACTAATTTTAGTTTAATTTTGAAGTTTTTAATTTTGACATTTCTTTTCTGTGGCGAAGGTATGTATGACTTAAAATCAATTTATAATAAAAACATATATGAAATGTCTTCCTATCAATCATTAGTTCTATGTCTGGAGTGTTATGTCTGCAAAGACCAAGAGAATAATAAAGATAAATGCGTGGAAACTGTCAGAACCTGTGAGCTAATTGATGACAGATGTCTTTCGGAAGTTCGGTGGGGCAGTCAGTATCAGCTATTAGTTTGGCTTTGGCCAAATTTAAAATCTCTAATATTTTAGGCACACCCTATTGGGCGCCCACTGGAGAGAAACAGTTCTATATATCGAAGAGATGCGCCTCAAAAGTATTTTAACTAATTTTAATCGAAATCCAATAAATTATTTGAATTTATTATAAAAACAGAGAATATGTGAGGAATCGACCCGTAATTCGAGCCGAAGGTGTGACAGAATTTGGTACAACGACTGGGAGTGTGTCGAGTGCTGTAACGGAGACCGATGCAACTATTTTATAACCGTATGTATTGATCTTTTGTTCCACAAAATCATTGAAATCCATATAATTTTTTTTTGTCCATCAGTTAGCATCGAATCACTTGAATCCCGGAGTTTTGACTCTATTCTCAACACTTTTATTGACACTATTTTTAATGGTTTGACACAATTGTCAACTGTTCTAAAATATTTTCAAAAGAATCTCAAATCAAAGCTATTTTCATATTTATTCTGTAAATACAATCAATTTTATAAAACAATTTTTACAAACATTTTGATAGAATCTCAATAAAAGTAATGCCAAACAAATGCTATTTAAGTGGAGATAACGACGAGATATCTTTCAGATTAACCAAATGTCTAATTGTTGGTCTGTTATGAGCGCAATGCCAGGGATTCTTGAGGTCACTCATCTGTGAGATAATAGTTTTCATCTGAGAGTTGAATAGCGATTTGCCGATCATAACACTGGAACGACAGGCGCGGGAAGCAATCACTCGCTTAAAAGTCTCCAATTTATAGTCTTTCAATAATTCGATCGGAGTATCAATTATTTTTCCGACAATCTCTTCGACATCATCTTTGCCGGCCGTCCACTCCTTACTGATTGGTATACTCGATAAATGGAGCCGATGACCAGCCACTGCCTTTTCATCGACTATTATACCGAATCCGAGTTTTTTGAAGTCATGCAAATGATCGATAACTATCATCTCATTGGCAGCACTCAGCTCCAGAGCCATAGGACGGACCAGATTCTGGGTTTCGATAATGGTGTTGGCCATAAGTCTCTCAAAGTTAAAACGTTCATTAGAAGCGTGTTGATCCACAATAAAGAGGTCGTCCCCCAAATCAGTTATAATGAAGCCTTTATTGAATTGTCCGATGATTTCCATTTGTTCAAAACTATTCCTATTGAGCTCATGACTGAGTTCCTCTTCCGCCCTATTATTCTGTGAGGCGCTGATTTTTGCGCTGAATTTATGTGCATTTGATTCCTTTTGTGATTCTTTTGTCTCAATGGACTTAAGAAATAATTGTTTGATTTGATCCAAATTTATGTCAACATTAATGTCATCGATTTCACTAAAATTTGGTTCATTTGTTTCGGTATTTGAAGTAATGTTTGAAAGACTTTTGTTCGAAATGTTTGATTCAATAGTTGTGTTGTTTTTTGGACAAATATTTTGATCCTTATCTTCGTCTTCTGATTCAATAACAATAGAACATTCGGTCAAACATTTTGTGGTCTCAGATGTGGTCTCAGATGTGACACTACTATCGATTTCATTCTTCTCTTTCAATTCATTGACTCTAAAAATATCTTCGGATGAATCGAAGGGAATGTCTCTTACACTGAGAGGAATATTGGTTTCAATTGGTTTAAAACCAAAACTCTTTTGTGGATTAGTTTGAGTTTCCTTAGAATTTGAATGATCTTCTATTTGTGCTCTTGGGAATTGATTGTCATCGATTAGTTTCAACGCTGATGTGAATTGATTTTGTTTAGGCATTGGTTTCACTGATAATTCAAAATTTGGAGGCTCTGGGTTGGGCGGAGGCGTTAGTGCTATTGAATCACGACTTGAAGTGTCTTTGAAGGGAGAATCACAGGGAGAACGAGAGCGGGGAAACTTCAGCGGAAAATTGGTGAGCGCCACCACTTCTTCGTCAAATATTTCTTTCCTTTTGTTTTGTGAAAAATTAATGTCTTTTGTGGTATAATTAGCCATAGAGTTAAGCGGACAGTCATTCTCTTTATTAAATATTCTGATCAGTGATTCTTTGATTAAAACGAAGATTTTATCCTCAAATGAGATGAGAATTTGTCGTTTGTCGGGCGACAGATTAAAGTCCACAAAACTCTTATCGATTGTGATATTAATTAAGATAAACGGATATTGATTTTTATTATACGTCCGATAAATATCATTAATAAATTTTGCGATGTTTTTCAAATCACATGGCCTTCTGTTGACATAAAAGAACTGTCTGTCTGTCGCACTTCGACCACAACCAGAATCACATTTCGATATAAAACCCGATATTTCGATGTTTGGTTCTGAACCCAACTCTTCGGAAGACTTGGAATTTTGTTTGAATTCAATCAAACAATTACTTTGTTTGACATCAAATATTTCAATAATATTGTTTCTAATGCTAAGACCGGGACTCGAGAGGACTGTTTGCGTACTCTTATTCAACATTTGATTGGTTAAAGTAATGCGAAGACCGACAGAACCGACACAATAGCTATAAACCAATCGAAGCATTTTATCGAACTCTCGCTTCAGATTCTTATGAAACTCTTTTTTACGGACAGGAATACTATGGAACAGGTTTTGAACCGAAATAGTTGTGCCAACGGTTCGGGCCATCGGTTGACGAGAAATAATATTCGCGTCCGAATCGAACTTCAGATGAGTTCCAATCGAATCATTCAAATGTCGGGTTTTAAACGAAACTTCAGACAAAATGCACAAAGAATTCAGAGCTTCGCCACGAAATCCGAATGAATTGAGTGAAGACAAGTTTTCAAAGGATTCCAACTTTGAGGTGCAGTTCCTCTTTGCCAACGAATCAAAGTCTTCATTAGCGATACCAAAGCCATTGTCGACCACTTCAATGAGATCTTTGCCCAACTCTTTAAGTCTGATTGTAACGACCGTTGCCTTCGCGTCGATGGCATTCTCTAAGAGCTCTTTTACAACATTTGTCAGACTTGTAATCACTTGACCCGAACTAATACTTTTAGCCGTCTTTGAATCCATTCGAGTGATTCGTCGCTCATTTGAGCCATTCTTCTCATTAGAAGTTTGGCTCATTTTTACGATATTTATTGCAATTTAATAATTTCTGAATAATTGTCGAAATGAAAGAAATTCCACAAATAATTGGTTCACTTTTTAAACAAATTTTACGATTTGAGTCAAACGACGCAAACACTGAGTTTTGAGAATAATTTTGCGCTCTTTTCGCACAAACACTCAACAAATGATTTTCGAACGAAATCATAAACAAACGAAATACAAGACATTCAAATACAACGTAACGTTCGAAAACGTAAACCTTGTATAGTGAATATGATCTTGATAAATCTTGATAATTTTAATCTAGGTTTATTAAATAGCTTTTATTGAATAGTTGTAAACAATTTCAACAAATAATATAATAGTCAACAAAAAAAAGTTCAAAATTTGTAAAATTGATTTAAATATTGTTTTCTAAGTTTACGCGAGATTAAAATAAGTGGAGATTTTGATCCCATTTGTCATTAAGTGACTGACTTCAGGATTGGATCAAATAAATAGTAAAATTCAGTCTTTCGGAGATATACTGTGCGTCTCACAAATGTTTGGCAAAGAGTTATTCATTGAAGTGATTTTCGACAACTTTAAGGCATTTTTGAAATCTTTTCTGAGACTTCTGAAGGCCATGTCGTCTCGAATTATATGCGGATCCGAACACTTATATCGAAAGCGAACTTTTTTCATGTCTTTGGGATCCAATTGGGCCCTAATATAATCGTTGACAGAAGAGGGCGAAACAATAGTGTTGGGAATACCAAAGGGCGGGTGTGGCGGCAATACATTGTTAGCCGACGATTGTCTAATGCGACGGTTGGATAAGTCGTCGACTTTGATGTTGGCTTTCGACAGATATTTAAGATCGTTGTCGTTCGTATAAATGCTATTATTTGTGTCGTTGTAATAAATGTCATCACTCGAAGAAGTGGTCATTAGATAACTCATTGAGTAGTGTTTGTTAGCATTGATTCGTTTAATTGAATTGAATCCAGAGATCTCTTTATTTGAAGATAAGTGCGAATGACTTAAACTTTTGTTATATTTCCTGATCGCGAAGTCATCCCTAACTATATCGGGGATAACTGAACGACGATAAGGCGGTGTTCGCGATCGACAACTCGATTGACCCGTCACACCGTAATCACTACGGATATTATAGTAGTCATTAGGTATGGCTTCGAGCGCTGCCATTGTAGCGATGGAACGCCTCTTATTGAAGGACTCATAGCTGCCGTTCAGTGTATTATTGCAAACAATTTGTTTGTCTTTCAGATCATTTTGATTGTAATCTTGGTTATTTTTATCATCAGATATGTCATTATTGTTGTGGTCGTTGTACCAAAAGAGTTGGTGACTGAATGGAAGATCCCTTCGTTCCGCTCTGTCCAACAGCTCATTGTCCAGCAGTTGTTCATTGAGTTTATCGTATATCAGTTCCAATTCAGTGATGGCATCACTTCTCGTGTGGTTTCGTTTAAGTTTTAAATAATTGTATTTACTTTTGTCATAATCTTCTGATTTTACAATTAAAGCACTTTTCCGTCGATTTTCATCTGATTTATCGTTTGTAAGGTTTTTAGTCTTTCCTAACATTCTTTCCATTCATTGCATAACTTATGACAAAGTTTATTTCAGGAAATCTTCAGAAACAAAATAAAAGTAAATATCAAATAAAAGTGAAGTTTATTTAGAGTTTATTTAATGTTTATTTAGAGGTTAAAACATTTGTTTTCATTAATTAATACGTAAATTGAAAAACAGTTGTGACTCCAATTCATTGAAAGCCATCCCTATATTAACCCAATAATCATCGAAATAACTGTATTTCAACTGACGTTCAAATACGCGAACCATTCATTTGAATTGATTGGTTCAAAAACAATTGGCCTCTCATACAAACCTAAGATTCAAGGTCTATTCACATCCACTACCAACAAGTGGAAGTCAACATGACAAGGCGAGAGAGAGAGAGAGAGAGAGAGAGAGAGAGAGAGAGAGAGGGAGGGGAGAGAGAGAGAGAGTTTTGTCAGTTTTTGTTTACTCTGGAAATCATGAATGAATGGATTAATTTGTTGGAGAGTTGAATACATATTGGATTTCATATGTATTTGATATGAATAGATATTTGATTAAACTGTGGATAAGTTGAATACAAACTTATTTTGAGTATTTGACGAAAAGGGGAATAAAATGTTTTATTTGTAACGCTTTTTCTGAGTGCTATTCAATTGGATTTTGTTTGCATTTGTAAACAGATTTTTTGCAGAAGTAATGAAATGTCGGAAACCTTTTTGGAAGTAAAAGTTAAGCACTTAATTCCATTGATGACAGTCATGCCATACATGGATTTGTTACCACTTCAATGAATGTCATGTCTTTCACTAAGAAACCGGATGTAACAGCAAAATGTGACGACATAGACATCTCCAACAGTAATAAAAACAGTGATAATGAAAGACGAGGACCAATTGATAATCTTTATATAACCACAAACAATAGCGCCACCATTAGTGCCCATACAAATGACATTACCGTCGCTGAGATTCATAGTATTGAATCGACGTTTAAAGACAAGTGTTCTCATAACTGTTCACAAAATGAATCTAAAAGTGTAAACAATGGACTAATTGATGAAATTGAAGTCAAACCTATACTAAAACGCAAGAGTTTAGACGAAACTGAAATAAAGACTTTGCCGTCAATCCTGAAGAAGAGGGATAGCTTTGACTTACTATCGAAACAAACTATTCTTAAACGCCATTCATTGGGATCAGAAACGGATCACAGAAATCCTTCGCTTTTGTTTACCACAACTGCTGTTCATGAGATCGATATTTCTTCGACGCCTTCTTCCAGTTATAA
This sequence comes from Oribatida sp., assembly GCA_034697865.1. Lineage (NCBI taxonomy): Eukaryota > Metazoa > Arthropoda > Arachnida > Sarcoptiformes > Oribatida sp. Next base: position 6,543 of record JAQGAR010000969.1, read on the forward strand.
GCCTTTATCACACATTCATTCAATACTCAAACACAAGAGTTTTGACGAGAAGTACATTGAGTCGAAAGAAGACAATAATTTGCCGAAACCTATACTCAAAAAGAATCTGAGTATTGAAGAGACCATTGAGAAGAGTCTGACTCTCAAGAATTCAACGAATGGCGTGAACTCATCGAAGGCCAGTCCAAGTCATTCAACTAATAATTCAACCAAAAGCATACTAAAGACTGGTTCGGAAGAAAAGATCTCAACAAACAAATCCGTTGAAATGAAGAGTATTTTGAAGTCTTGTCCTAAAAAAGATAGAAATGACTCGAAACCAGTCAAAAGTGCTCTTAAAAAGTCCGACCAAAACCTCGACAATAAGGACTCGAAAGTAAAGTCTATTTTAAAGAGTGAGAGCATCGGATCAAACGAAGAGATCAATTCTGACATCAGTTCAAGTGATGAAGACTTAGATTTGATTTCGAATTTAAGCCAAAGTAATGACAGCATTGAATCAAATAACAAAACCAATAATAATAACGGAAACACTTTTCCGGCGCCTAATACTTGTGCATTGAAACGAAATGACGAAAACAAAGCCAATCAAAGGTAATACCAATCGAAGATATGGTATAATTATCATAATATTATCCAAATTCTTCTGAATTTATGGTTTTGGTTTTTATCGTTTTCTAATCTTTCGATATTTGAATTTATGTAAAATTCTAACACTTTTTATATTAAATAAACTTTATTTCAATTTTCTATACTTTTTCTGCAAATAATCGATAAATATTTTATAATGTATTGAAATTTCTCGCAACTTTTCTATTAATTAAACTTTGAGTGAATTATAAGTTAAAATCTAATGAATATTAAGAATGTTTTAATTCTAATTTAAAATAATTTGTAATTTTCTACCCGTTCTCACAAATCTCAGTTTAGGGGCAAATTTCTATACATTTATTCAATAAATAAATCTAAACCACTGTTTACTGCATTTTATGCTCTATTCTGACTCTTTTGCACACATTCTGTCAATTCTATTAATAATGCGATGGTTTTGAATGAACGCCAAATATATTCTCGAAATTCTGTCAAAAATGATGAGCACTTCTCTGGTCTTTCACTAAAAACGCTTTACTTTTGGCTCAAACACTAAAATGAGTCGATTTTTGCACATTTATTAAAGATTTACGGAATTTATATTTTAAAGGTATTTATTTGATAAAAAGTTGGAACAGAAGAGACCTTCGAGTTGTATAATAATGAGTACAACGAATCCGATTGATATCGACTTAGAAAAGACAAATTCAAATCAAAGTGAAGCCATCGGTCAGAGTATTTCCGACCGATTGGCTGCACTTAAGCGCAACGGCGAAGAAAATTGGAAAAAGAGAGTCTCAAAGGCTGATGAACCACAAGTAGAGCTAAGAGTCACCAATAATAGCAATAACAGAAACAGAGCCACGAGTATTGCCGATAGACTCACACTCTTAGAAGACTCCAGTATTAAATGGAAGAATAGAGTCGGAGAAAAAGATGTCAAACAGTTCACAATTGAAGCAAAAATGTTGGAAACAGAAACTCCGGTCGAGAAAACTTCAGACCTTCAGAAGAAGACACCGAAAGCAACGCCTTTTAGAAGTGAAAAAACCGCTAAATTGCTTAATTCAATGAAAAGTGAAGCCCTGGTTATCCCTAAATTGAAAATCTCTGAGAGCGAAGACTCAGTCCAACAAAATCCGAGTGACAAAAAGGTAGTGGTCATTTCTATTCCCAAATCAGATGATGAAGCATTTAATTCATTCTTCGTGAGTGAAATGAAAAATCCAAAAGAAAACGAAACATTAAGTGACGGCGTTTTCGATGAGATTAATGTTGGAGTTTCCCATTTGTAAGCATTCGATGATATTTTCGAACTTTTTCTTAAAATTCACATTAATTTTAGATTAATTCAGAAGAAGTTTATCCAAAAACAAAATCGAAGGACAGCTTCAAATCCTTTGAGAAAACTCGCCGCCAGAACTGACTTCACTCTCGATTCATATACTGAAAGCACTTCCGCTGACTCTAAATCTGACGGAACACCAAAGAAGTCAAAAGATTTAGTGAAATCGTCGAGTTTTGCCGCATCTGCTTTAGCCGGTTTGGCCAGTCGGGAAGATATAAAGGCTGTGGCGGGCAAATTGAGAAGTTCTTCAGCCTCCACCAGAGATGTGTGGAAATGCTATGATATGCCGAACTCAATGCAAAACCTAATGTTGGTTCAGATCAAAGGAAGACGAAGAGCTCAGACACGACTCGTGGAGCCATCACTCAGTTCTCTTAATAGCGGCGATAGTTATATACTCGTCTCCAGAGATAAACTTTTCGTTTGGATCGGACAGTACTCTAATATAATTGAGAGAACAAAGACATTGGAAATCGCAAATCAAATACAAGAGAAAAAAGATTTATGTTTTCGTTCGTCAAATAATATAATTTCAATTGATTTTCAAAAACCAGAAAATGTCGACAAAAAACAAAACAAGTTGTTCTTCAAAGAACTAAATTCTAGTTCTGAAGCGACAGTTAATCCTCCCAAAGCTCCGGAAGAAGATGAGATTTACGAAGAGGTTATTATTGGAACAAATTTGATATATCACGTGAATAATGAGCAATTGGTGCCTTATGAGGTCTATTGGGGTCGAGTCCCAAAATATGAGATGTTAACCTCCGAAGAAGCCTTTGTTTTCGACTTCGGGTCAGAAATGTATGTTTGGGTCGGAAACAAGGCCTCAAATATAAAGAGGAAGTGTGCACTCGATTCCGCTAAAGAGCTTTGGAATAAAGGCTATGATTATACTGAATGTGATATCAATCCTTTTGGAGAATCGGCCCCTAAAAAGGCTAACAAAAGGCCAGTGTGGGCCTGGTTTATGAAGATCATTCAAAATATGGAATCTGTTTTGTTCAAGGATAAGTTTTTGAATTGGCCCTCCGCTAAAACTACTATTAAACCGACGTCTAATGAAAAGCAGTCCCCAAAAACTATTTGTTCTGAAACTGAAGTTGACGTCAAAGCAATTATTGAGACCAAAGCTCCCGATCCCGATATGATTTTAGAGACTTCACATTTGGGTCGTGGAGTTCGTTGGGACGATGACCTCGAAGGGCGCCATATATCTATCACTTCATTAGATGTCAAATGTTGGCAAATATCTGAATATGAAAAACACGAACTCCTCGATCAGCATAAATGTTGTTTTTATTCGGGAGATACAAATGTTGTCCGCTGGCACTTCCGTCTCTCCCGAGTTGGTCGCCAATTGAAAACAGGAAATATATCGCGCCATTCAATGATAGGTCGGGATCGGACCTGTTATTTCTTTTGGCATGGGCACAACACTTCTAACACCGAAAAGGGAGCCTCCGCTTTGATGACAGTTGAATTGGACAAAGAGAAGGCTCAACAGGTATTCCATTTCTCTCTTTATTTCATATTTACTTTAATTTCTTTTCCAAATTTATTTATTTGTAACTTTTGTGAAAACTTTTTTCTCTTTTCTTTAACTTTTGCCGCATTTTATAGGTTTTAAGGCAAGAGATCTCATTATTATCCTTCCATTTATTGTCTTTTCATCGATTGTTTGCTCAATTATTTTAGGTTCGAGTGTCTGAGCGGAGAGAAGAGCCCTGTTTTCTCAATTTATTCAAAGGCAGTTTGATTATTCTGCGCGGAAAGAGAGGAGAGAGATCTGAATCCGTTTGGAAAATGTTTTATGTGAGAGGAGTTCTGCCAAATGAGGCCTCTCTTATAGAAGTCGAGTGTAGAATTCGAGGTCTCCGGAGTCGAACGGCTTTTGTTTTTGTTAGCTCTTCGTCGCAATTGATTTGTCTCTGGAATGGATCCAAATGTTTGGAAGAGACGCGACAAGTGATGAAAAGGGCGGTCGAGAACCTCATTAATAACAAGTCATCTGAAATCGGCCTCAAATTAGAGGTTAATTATACAATCAAAGAGTTAGAAGAGGGGGAGGAATGCCAAGAATTTTGGCAAATATTCTCTTCTGATGACAAAAGCGAATATCGAAGCCTTTATTATAGTTTGTCAGACAATTATGATTCCTATGCCTTTACTCCACGACTCTTCCATTTAAGTTCTTCGTCGGGAGAATTCAAACCAAAAGAAATATTGTGTTCGTATAGAAGTTCTGATCACTTGAATCCATATCCGTTCCTTCAGGAGGACGTGTATGGCGCACAACAGCCCACTTTTTTCCTATTCGATAATCAAAGCCAAATATTTTTGTGGGAATCCAAGTTTGCATTTTGTTTGGACCCAAAAGAAGAATCTGAGACCAATTCAACCGTCGGTTCCATTAATATTCGGTGGAATTCTGAGCGCAAGTTTGCGCTAGACTTTGCTCTTTCCTATAGATATGGTATTTAATCAAATCATATAAAAAGTGATATTTATTTTATTTGAATTATTTTTAGTCAAAAACAGTGAAGAACCGCCTAATGCTCACATGATTTGTGCTGGTCTCGAACCCGACTCATTCTGTGCTCTGTTTCCTGAGTGGCAATACAGAGAAGACGTGGCACTCCTCCACATTCAGGTATTTCTTATTGATAAATGA
>JAQGAR010000970.1:0-11149 GCA_034697865.1 Oribatida sp.
CTGTCGGGGTTTTGGCCAGACACCCCTCTGTGTTTTTTAGGAAAATTGGTGAACATTTGAGGAAAAAAGACCTTAAAAAAGCTTTTTTCTGTTGTCGTCCAAGACCCCCCCCCCTAAAATTCTATAAAATATACCCCCCCTGAGGTCGGGTAGCTTGGGCATCCCTGATAGATGTGGTCAAACACTCAAAGCTAGAACTCGAGTAACCCCTTAAATAAGATTTATGGAATGAGAATTTGCTGACAAACATTTGATCCTTTAACTAACATCTTATTTGTGATCTCAATCATAATTAAAATGAAGAATATATTACTATAAATAATTATACATGTAGTTTGGTTTAATAAGATATATTGATTTCTCAGTGATAAACCAAACTAGGTAACAATTGATTGAAATTATAGAAATATGGGAACAGTAATCGATGAACTTTATTAGACAAAATCCATCATTTATTTCAGTCAAATAAAATCTCAACAATTTTGAGCAGAATATCAATCGTTAAAAAGAAATATTAAATAATAAAACTTTTAGAAAAAGAATAACTCTTTTATGTAATACTTGTCTAATGAGAGCCATCTTCAAAGGCCTAAAATTTAAGCCAAACTAATAGCTATTTAGTAGAAAAGTAGGACTCAAAAGTAATTATCGGTTAATTCTATAAATATATTGCAATTAAGGGCTAATTTGGAGGAATGATCACAATTTGAGTCTCGAAAGAACATAATTTAGAGACCAATTATTTAACCTTTTTTCTAATCAATCGATAAATTGAGGGAAAAGTCGAATAAAATTAATAAAACATTAATATATTTTTGGTCTAAAACTAATAAATGTATTATAATCTCCAATCAATTATTAAACTTACAATCAATTAGTTATCAATTTTCTGCATTTGTTTCGAAACATTATTTTAAAATCAGTACAAATAGTTTTGAGAAATACAATAAAACAGTAAATAACTCGCAATAACGAGCACTGGTTTTAAAGGGAACGTATCTAAGGATTTGTCTAAAGAATAGCACAGAATATTACATTTAGATTAATAATAGTTTACATTAAATATAAGAAACAATATGTTATCCATTAATTTAGTGGTCGTTTAGTGCAAAATCTGTTCATTTGTCTGACAAATCGTTTCTTGAGATAACTGTTCCAAAACGAAAAAATTAATTACAGTTTGGAATCTCTGTTCCCGAAGCGAGCGATATATTGATAATAGAAATAATAAAAAGTGTCGTTTCATTAATTAGTGTAAATAATTATAATTATATCAATAAAAGTAATTAATAATAATAAAGATTTTTAAAATATTTACAAAATATATTATTTTCATCGCTATTTTGTCGAGACTTTTAGATGGAATTCAAATATTGTTTTGGGAAAAGAGAAACACAATTAAGACTTGAATTAAAATAAACATTTGTTTCCTTTTTATATATAATATTTATATATATTTCAAATATCAAATTAATCGAAATATAATTAAATAATTTCTCATTTTCCACAACAGCCGCCCGATTGCTGTGGATTGTCGGTGAGGTCGACACCCCTACGGCCGCCACCAGATCCGGCGCCGGCAGCGCTTTGATCTGTTTTGGGTAATTTTTTTGCAATCGCCAGAAATATGTCGTTTACATTCATAGCTGTCTTCGCAGACGTTTCCATAAAAAGTAATCCGTTTTCATCTGCGTAGGCCTGAGCCTCGTCTGTCTCGACAGCCCTCTTGTTGGCCAAATCTGCTTTATTGCCGGCCAATGCGATCACTATATTAGGACTGGCCTGTCGTTGAAGTTCTTTAACCCAAGTTTTTGCTCGACTGAATGTATCCTAAAATGTCAAATAATTAATCGAGAAATCACTAAACAAAAAATCAAATAATTACCTGATTAGTGATATCGTAAACAACAATAGCCGCCTGCGCTCCCCTGTAATACATTGGCGCTAAGCTGTGATATCTTTCTTGTCCAGCGGTGTCCCATATTTCAAATTTAACAGTCGTATCGTCTAAACATACCGTTTGGGTGAGGAATGCGGCTGAGGGTCCAAATAATACATTAGATAACAGAAACAATGAGCTCCTAATCAAAAGTTACCCCCAATTGTGCTCTCCTGATATTCGTGGAACTGTCCCTTAACGAAACGCAAGACTAGACTCGACTTTCCAACTGCTGATTCTCCTAATAAGACGAGCTTAAATTGACATATCTTTCCCTGAGTGGCGCCGTTAGGCCTCTGGACTCCACGATTCGATGACATCGTTTGCTATCAGTATTTCTATAAGTCTTACAATTGTCTGAAACATTCAAATCGAAATCAATTAATATTTTCATCAAAAAAGAAGATAACATTCATTCAATGCATAAAAGCTTTATTTTTAGTCGATTTCCTTTATTTCATAAATAATTAATGAATTGACAAAAACTGAATCAAATGAAACAAATGAACGCAAAAATAATTGACAGATTGAAAACACTGTTCACTCAAATAATTCAAAACATAAACTGTTATAAAATCGCATGAAATGACTTAAAATCGATTAAATTCCGACAAAAGACAATTGAAAATCAAAATAAACAAAAAATTGTCAAAAAAGCAAATCATTGAATAACCAAAACATTGCGATAAGACTTACAAATGACTTCAAATGCAAACAATCGACAACTGAATCAATGGTCAGAAAAGATCTCTATTCGGTCACCAATTGTATAACAAAGAAATTAAAAACACAATTAACTGAAGGACAGGTATTAAGTGTTGGCGTAAATGTGTTCAGTGGAGTGACACCTCTTTCAAAGTGGTGTTTGAAATGGCGACCAATGGCTGATACACTGTAGTGAATGCAATGAGTTTGTGTAGAGTGAGTGCGTACCACACAAAACATTACTGATTTTTAGCAGTCAGTCCACTCATACACTCAATGCATTGCAATCCACGTATTGACGCATTCAATGCATTCATTCATTTGACTCACTTTAAAGGCCTCACAAAAATGTTTTATAAAATGTTTAGAAAATTTACCAAACATTTACTTACCTCAAGAGTGCACACAATTTGCCGACAATTAATTAATTGAGTTCATAAATGAGTTTAACTTTTGAAAAATGAATGCATTTATAAAATAGTTTTTCTTTTGTTATTGAATTGAATCGCAATAATGAATTGAATGTAAGTTTAATTACAAATGTTATGTCATATGAAATGACTGAGCATTTAATATGTGACCAATCAATGCACTCACAGACAAGTCATTTACGTCCGACAAAAGTGCCACAAATCGCCCACTTTTTCGTTGCATATTCTTATTCTTATTAAATCGATTCTACGTCTGAATTGTCGTCTAATCCACATTCTTCTGTATTCTTCCTATTCTTATCTTTTCTTTCAAAAACTGCTTCCAATAATTCTAAAATATGTCTTTAAGAACCTCTTAGATTAAAGCTAATAAAATTAAACTTTACTTTTGAACTTGGTGAAACAGTAAGACATGAATTAAGAAGACCAGCTCCTTAATCCCTATTAGTTTAGGCTTCCCTTAAGTCCAGTTGGGATGTCCACAATTTATGGAAATGATTAAGCAAGCGTAATATAAAAAATATCGTAAGATTTATCAAATTTCAGAATATTCTTATCAATATTGTCTTAAGTTCAAGAGATGTGAAAGAATTAACAAAAATGAAAACATTTTCAAAAATAAACCCGAGAGAGAGAGAGAGAGAGAGAGAGAGAGAGAGAGAGAGAGAGAGAGTTATTTTTTAGCATTTAAATGACTCGATTTATGGTTGAGTTTACCCTTTAATTATTATTTGACCTTTGGTAGAATAATATAACCAGTAATGTCCAAGAGAGGTCTTATTTTATTTCAAATAGAATAATTCTGATATTAAATGTTGGTTTATCGCATAGAATTGGAAGCATCCGAAAATGCGAAACAAATTTGCCTCCGATTATCTTCGATAATTTTGTCCAAAAACGGATTAAATCACTAAAAAGTCGGTTAAAATAGTTTTTTTAAAAGTTTAAAACTGAACTTACACGGAGGTTGCGTAACGAAAGATGGTCAAATTCAATGATTCACATATCAATTTATAGGTCTCGCAATTTTAAATTGCGTATGACCAATTTCAATTTCCGAAATGTCCACTTGATGTTGCCAAAAAAAAAATTTCTTCAAAATTAGTTTTTAAAAAGCATTGAAAAATGCATTGATTAGTCTAAACTCCTTCGGTTATAGTCATTGAATGCATCTTGATCATTTTTGTGCAAAGAATGTCTGGAGCCGCGGTCCTGAGATGAGGAACTTAGGCAAGCCCTGGTTTAATTCCAAATATTAGAATACAAATATAATAATATAAAGATTTTATTTTAAATATTTGTTATTTATTTAATGACTAGAGAGAGATATTTGTGACGACTCTCACAAAAAACACTTTTTTGTTAATAAATTTCAACAAAAAGTTAGGATTTGGAAAAACAAAAAGTTATTCGAAGAAATTATATCAACAAAATTCTAGAAATAATTACATTAAAACAAAACAGTTTTGAGTAAGAATTTGATTAAACAAATTTCAAAAGAAATGTATTATTAATTGTATTTTAATAAAAACATTTAAATGATTTAATAAAATTGAATGAAAGTTAAATTGTATTAAATATTAAATCATATATTTTCTAATATATATATATATATATAATATATGTATAACGATCTCATTAAATGTTTCAAATATTTATATATCTATATATTTGATAAAATATTGGCGAATCAACTTTTATCTTAAGATTAGGCACTTTTCTGTTTGTGGTTTTGATTGTTTAGAATTCATTGCATTAATTGACACAAACTGTGGACTTAAGTTTTGAAGTATAGCTCTTTTTGGGCCACTTTTTGATTCTGTTCTCTCATTTGCAAGAAAATGGTGAATTTTCTACAACAAATTAGATCTTTGCTGTTGCGATGGATTTGTTGCCATAACTTTGTTGACAAAGTTGACGATAGCAGAGGTGGACTGATCCGAATCATATTCAGCGAATACATGGCATTGGTTGTCAGTTTTGCTTCCTATCTTACGCGCCACAAAACCAAAGCATAAACTGAAAATCGATTAAATTAAGTAATCAAACTTCAATATTAAAACATCATTTACTGACCATTCGCCAGAGGGTAGAGGTATTCCCTCGATCTGCTGTTTCCACTTTCGACAGTCAGGATCTATACCACAAAAACTTACAGAACTGAGAGGATAGTGACGTCGGAAGAAGAGTCTAAAGTAAAGGATTCATACATTAAAATCAATTTATAGCTATAATTAAGAATACCTGTGAGTGTTGTCAGTGAGAGTGACTCCTTTTGACGATACTTTAAAGTGAACGACAGTTGGCAACGGCTGTGGTCTCATTGAAATCAATTCATTGACAGCTTTACGCACAGCTTGGGGTCCAGTCAGGGATTCCATATCAACAGTTACTAAGTAGAGTACATTACAGGCCGCTCCTTCTGATAAGATGATGGCCGGCGAGTCATCAGTCAAACTATTCATCAACGAATCCACGGATAGTTCTCCCGACGGGTCAGAATCTGGTATTAAAAGTTTACAGGGAAGAGCCATCGGTGTAACAGAATGTTGATACACCAGTGCTGATAAACTTCCAAAAGTAGGCTCATTAGGACAACCCTTTAGTCTAACACCTTTATTAGTGGGTTCAATTAAGAAATGGCGCACAAGTTCGCACGAAGTGTCCCCTAAACCACATATGTTTTAATAAATCTCTAAAAGACACAAATCATAGACAAACCTGTTTTGAATTGGACATTTAGTGGCGGAGTCGCGACCTTAAGCGCCAAACCAAAAGCACCCGGAAATGAATTACTATCGCGCACTACAAAAGTGCCGCTCGGTTTGTCTTTCAACAAACTTATGGCTAAAATTTCACAAAATCTTTAATTCAATTCATTGACATTAAGTTTGAATACCTTCTTCTCGAGAAATGTTAGGCTTATACCAATAGGTGGATGTGTCTCTCACAAACACTGGATGTTGTGTTATCACTTCCGAATCATTTATTGATAACAAACTCGATCTTTGCGACTGTCCATAATATATAGAGCCTCCAGGTGAACCTGGCTGTGAGTCCCTATTTTGCGACGGACTTTGCGCATCTTTTCTATAATTCGAAGAATTCATAAAAAAAATTTGATTTAAGAAAAAGTTTATTAATTGAACAAAAGTTATAAAATTAATGAGAAACGAGAACACAAAGCAAATGCAAGACAACAAATAGATGAGGAATTAATTAAAATTCAAGTTTTTTTTTGTTGCAATGAATTTAGTAAATGTATATTAATTCGTACCCACACCTACAATACAAAGGACTGTTGGCCCAACCGATATAATTATTCTGAAGGATTGTACGATTGGTACCAAACGAATGACTTTTCAGAAAGCGTTGAATAAAAATAGGATAAGAATTACATTTAGTTATTTAGGCGTATATTAAATGTCGGCTTTTGTTAAATAATAGCACACAAAACATAGAAAGTTATAAAATTACAAAATTCTAAAAATGGTATTACCTTTGAAACGGAGGACTTTTTGATTGTTGATTTATATATGGTGTTCCCGGTGTTAAAGGAAAACCTGGAGTTTCCGGTCTATCAGAGTTGGGACTACTGCTACTTACAAATGATGGCGACCAAGAAGTCGGTGCTCCAACGGTTGCGCTCTTTCCAATTATAACATTTGATTAAACAATATTCAAGTAAACTTTATTGAAATACAAACTTTATAAGAAGGAGTAGAGTGTTTGGGTGGCGCAGTATCCACTTCATCAATGGCCTCAGTTTTCATGAGTAGGCCATCCCTAGCATTTGGCATATACACATGGTGCTGATTATAAGGATAAACGCTTCCATAGGCTGCGATTTGCTGGGGAGAGGTTCGGGTTCTGGACATCTCTTGTTTGGCTTCCTGGTGGGCGCGTTTGACGGCAACGAATGGCCTCTCTCTATCACATGAATTATCTGACTTTTGGCGCTCTACCGGACGACTTGGTCGCTGCCATATATTTTTGCTTGAAGTTCGCGCCGGAATATAAGGAGATGAAGGCGTACTTCCCCTATAATTCTTTCCATTTGATGTATTGATGTGAAGCGGTTGTGAATAAGGAGGCGATGACTCACGCGATGAATCTTCAGAAGGAATTCTTTTGGCAACACTTTTCAATTCTTCCATAAGCCTATGTTCTTTCAAATGCCTGTCCTGCATATACTTTCCTTCGTGTTTGGTTTTAAGTTTCATTTGTTGTCTCTGAAGCCAAGTTAGTGGTGTTCCATCTTCACTGAAAGTGTCTTGATATGAGGAGGAGGCGTAATCACTGAACACATCGTCCATTTCTCGGCCATCATTTTCGATGATTGCATTCGGCACTACGTTTTCGGTCACAAAAGCCGTCGACTCAGAGACCACTCTTCTTCTTTGAAGAGCTGGAGAATTAGCCGTAACTCCATATGAAAAGGGTTGGCTACCGAGTGGACTCCTGAATGGTTTTTTATAATTATCAGAAATGCTTTGAGATATAGGTTTCGTTAAGAAACGGGTTTGGGTTACATCAGAATTAGTAGATTGAACGCCGAGTGGGTGTCCGCTTCTATTATCAATTGATTTTGGGGAACTGATTTCACTCTGATGTTGACTCATAATAGGAGCAGTTGACGATCGAGTCACTGAAGTGTAATGATTGACACTGGGAGATGTGGGTTGAATACTTGCTGATTTAGATTTATGAAGAGTTGTTGCAGGGTGATCTGGCAAAGACTCAATTTGTTCTAGCATACCACTTAAAAGTTCATCTAATGCATCCTGTTCTTGAGTAGTAGGCCTGTTATGGGACCCGTCGTTGGATCTATCGTCGCCATTTAGATGATGCACTTCAACCTCAACATTGATATGTGATGAATATCCACTTGAACTGCCATTTATATGCGCCATGTGTGAGGGATTGTGATGATGAGGAATATCTAACACTGTAGATGATATGCCTGAATCGATTCTTATGTTTTGTGGACCTTCATTACTGGCATTACTTGTGAAACCATTGTTGGTCGGAGAGAATGTTACCGGTGATTTTTTACTTCCACTTTTTGCAACCCTTGCATAAAGGCTTCCGTCTATTGGACCGTAAGAATGCAACGGATTATTTAGTTGTCGCGCAAATTCATCCAAATCGGGATCAGATTTGTCTTCGGGCATTAAATCAAAGTTTTGCAACGAATCCCATTTAAGTATCGAATCATGAACTCCTTCATCGCTGACAAGAGTGATGTCATCACTCGGAGGCCGATAATCATTAAAAGTGTTGAACAGAATTTCAATGTACCCGTCATTAGGAAAACGAGAATCACTATTTGCATCTTCCAATTCATCCTTGTTAAAGAAAAGGCGCTCTTGTTCGAGAGTACACGTATGGAATTGTATTCTAAATATAGCCACTCTTTCGGGATAGCTCTGTGTTCGATGGTAACATTTGATTAAAATATCGCCTCTAAGTTGAAGACTTGGTTTGAAAAAAATCACAATTCTTTTGGATCTATTATCCGACACCGAATATAAGCCCGTCGTGTGAATGGCTTGCATTCCCTGATATATCTTAAGAAATGGACGACAACCGCCTCTTTGATCAAAGTTAGGAATTCCATGGATAATAATGTGATGAAGAAATAGTGGGTTGTTATTCATTCTAATTCCTCCCGACAAAAGTCCAGAAAAGTAATGAACATATCTTTGGGATAAATTGAAGTCAAATCAATTTATGAAAGCAATAAATGCAATGTTAAGGGATGTCTACCTTCTTTGTGAGGGTTGCATACAATGATCTAATTTATCGTCATAGAAGCGCTTCATAGCGAACCGCTCGAGTGCCTGGTCAGCAGTTGCACATATGTTCGTGTAATGCACAAATGCTGCGATAACAACACCTGTCCTTCCATTATCACCTTTAGAATGGAGGACAGCTACATGTTGACTGTCACACGTTAGCCAGGAATCGATAGCTTTGCAAATAGAGCAAAGACGTTCCAGTGGTGGGGCCAAGTTTGCGGGCCAACCAAACTCACAAATATTTGGGTTCAATTTGACTAAGTCATTTCTTCTCTCACTTAAGTTAAAGATCATGTATTTGCCCTTATGTTTAGTTCGCAACATTTGAACAACTTCCTTGAGGTTTGCCCGGTATGTGCTCGATGTTCCCGAATCGGGAAACGATAGCGCTTTTAGATTTAAAAGAGGAATAACTTAATAAAGTTTTGCCATTCATTGCTCATAAAACGGAATATTTTATATGGATAATTAGAGGTGTGGCTCAGAATAGCTCAGTATAGCTCAGCAATATTTTTCATAATAGTTTATATCGGAGAAAGTCTTACCGATTATACGTTCGGTAACGTATGTGATATCCATAACAAAAGGTTGAGATGAAATTGGATTTGAAGTGAATGTGAAAGTTATTATATTAATCGTTTGAATCGATCGCTTAACGTTTGATAAATATTTCGTTGAATTTTGATCAGAACATCGATAAGAACTCAAATAATATGGTAATTGTAACGACTCGTTATTCTGCACATAAAAATTTAGTTATATTTTTGGTTTATATTTCTATCATTTGAATCTAACAATCAAATCACAATCAATTACTTTGCAATTAATAAAATTTGAGCAAGATTTTTTCTGTGAAAAGTCAACATAAATTTGATACTTTTTCACTACATTTACAAGATGTAGTATATAGTTTTGTTCGTTAAACCCAACCAACCCACCCGCTGAATACATGTTCGACGCGAAATATAACTTATTTGTACATAAATACACTAATTTAATATATGACCCCTTTTGATATGAAACTAGAAATGTAGTAATTCTTATGAAGAAGTTGGCTAATAAAATAAAAGTGAATTATATCTGAAATTTTTTGACGAGCGAGAAGTATTCAAGTCATATCTAATCAGTCATAGTAATGACTTTTTTCGGCCATTTTATCATTATATCGGAAATTATGTTAACTTTGGAATATGACTGTTGTTAGATCTGTAGTTATAATTTCAGGACCAGCAAAAGGGGGGGGGGTAGACCTGTTACTCCCACTAGGACGGAAAAATCATGATTTACCACCCATTAGTAATTGAACCGCCATTGGCCACAATTTTGTTCACTATTTTCGGTAATTTAACCTGTTTGAAACTAAATTAACGTCAATTCAAACTATATTTAGGGGTTCAAATCAGGGCTAGCCAGGGGTAGACCCTTTACCACCCCCTAGAACCTAAAAATCCTGAAATACCACCCATAGAAATCTAAGCTCTCAGGAAAAATGGCGGCCGTGCGAACCCCAGCGGTCATTTTTCCGTCATTATCAGTTATTTCCCATAATTTAGCCTTAATAACTGAATTTAATCTAAATTAACGTTAATTCAAACTAAATTAAGGCGTTTAAACCGGTTTAACAAGAATTTAAGCTCAAAATCGGCCTTTTTCGGCCATAATGTCGGCCTGCTAGACCCCCCCCCCCTTCTATAAAATCGACCAAAAATCTCACAATACTACCCCCTATAGCCCCCTAGAGTAACGAAGCTTTGTTAGCCCTGGTTTAAACCGGTTTTAAACTGAATTTAGCGATCATTTTGGCGGCCATGAGACTACTCGAGTTTAGAGGATTTTGAGCTGACCCCCCCCCCCTTGGAGATTCCTGCTCTGTTAAAAGTTTTCCTTATTATAAATGAGAATTTTCCCTAAATGTTCAAAACTTGAAACGCAATTTTCGAAATGAAAATATTCGCAATATTTGGACTAATTTGTTCAGCTCTTGTAAGACAGTTATTCGGGAATTCCGGTTCAATTGTAAAAATAGACAAATAGATGTATATATTAATAGAACTGCAAATAAGGTTTTAAAGGAAATCATCAAATGATTCTTCTGAGCTCTACAATTTATTTCTTTAAACTTAAATCTCAAATTATTTGTTTATATAAATTTTAGTCATGTTTATAATCGTTTGCTTAAGAAGAAACAGGCACTTTTACACAAGTAACGTAACAAATCAGCACCAAATATACTATGAAACGAAAAAGGGGCTGTTTTAATTTCATAGTATATT
>JAQGAR010000971.1:0-11137 GCA_034697865.1 Oribatida sp.
AAACCGGATTGAGCGGTAAAATGGCCGAAATGGCGGCCATTTTACCCCTACCTGTACCCCCTAGGATTTTGATCAAAATTTTAGCAAAATACCCCCCCTGAACCCCTCCCTGAAGTCGAAGAGCTTGGTGCACCCTGGTATTAATGTTAAAAAAAGTGTTTTTATTTATTAAAATTGTATTTCGTTTCTCTCTGGAGCGTTAAAAACGGATTTTCCTTTCATTAATATAAATTATATTTCGATTAAATAAAAAAAAACTTTTTGATGAAAAATGAATGAAAAATTTAGATTTAGATATGGGTCTAAGAAAGAGGAAAAGTATATAATGGAAACCCATATTAATCGGGTCATTAAATTTGCATACATTTCAAGTTGAAAGTAGTCTGTCCTACACTTCCGTAGCATTGAAAAGCGAAGTGATATTTATCATTTGAAAGCCTCTTAGTTAGTTATTCAGTTAGTGGTTCGACTTTTTGTGACCCAATTCCTAAAATTGGGGGTTTTTGAGTCCATAAAAATCTGATTTTGTATTTATTCTTTCGATTAATGAGATAAAATAAATGTTTTCATCCGTTTCGATATCCTATTGTCTGAACAATAAATTCAATGAATTAAATACAAAGTCTTTCGAAAATGAGTGTCATTTGGAAGACATGAAAAGATTTATATGAAAATTAGAGAAAATTATTTTTGATTCACGTTTTCACAGACAAACCCTTTTTACTTTATGGGTTTTCCAGTGTTTAATATATCATAAAATCGCTATTTTTTAACTTAATTTGGGTCACAATAGAAGACAGTCTATAATTAATTCCCTCATAAATAGTGAATAATAAAGAAGTTTATAAACAATTGAAAATTTGTTCGATTATTAAACATTTTTTGCCTCAAATGAATGACAAGTTTTTAGTAAAGAGTCGGCCAATAGTTTAGAGAAATATTTTTCGAGAAGCGATTCCTACGAACACAATAAGAATAGTAAGAATAGTCTGTAAAATAACAAATCAAATCAGAAATTAACACAAACTTTGCGCCCAAACAGTAAAACAGATTTCTCTTAAGTAATTATAGTTAGCAGTTATGGCAAAAAAAAGTCTAAAAATAACGGCCCATAACAGACCTGTTAAGCCCTGACCTTCTATTCTCCTAATTCTAGTATATGTTTATGTCACTCATTATTTGTACTAATTTTCTACTCATCTCTTCACGAGTTTGCAAAATTCTTATATGAATTTAATATTACTAATTAATGAACAGTGGGTGCCGGATCTGCCGGTGCGGTAATGGCCAACCGACTATCTGAGGATCCCTCAGTAAAAGTGCTTCTCTTAGAAGCTGGTGGTTCCGAGAATATATTTAGTGATATCCCGATAGCGGCGGCAACACTTCAGATGACACCAATCGATTGGGCCTATCAGACGGAACCACAAGAAGCCTCTTGTTTTGGTCTTATTAATCGCGTAAGACTTGCACTTGAAAAAAATTTTAAAACACTATTACAAACACTATTATAAAATATCATTTATTATAAGCACTTCTCATGATTGCGATCAACACAATAAGCATTTCGATTGGCATTCAATTAAAGCAGTTTTTAGTTTACTTTTAAAGGCATCCCAGTTTTCTTTTTTAGTTTTTCCTGACGTAAAATCTTGATTTGTTTTTGAGAGTTGAAATTTAAACTTTTGTAATTAATTTTGTGAAAGTAAGATCTTAGTTTGAGTTTAATCAAGTTCAATAATTTAAAAAACTTGGAAAAGGATAATTTTAACACCAATTAAGTTTTACATAGAATATTCAATTTTAATATTTTCAACTGACCGTTTCGGGTATATAAACAAGCCATAAGCAACTGAAAATTATCCACACAAATTTAAAATATCAATCTTCTTCAAAATGTTTGCAATCAGATATTGTTTTCGCTCAGTTAACTGTAAGAATAGTATCGAAACAAATGAAATGATTGGTTGTGACAGTTGTGAGACTTTGCAGAGAATTTACTCCAAATAATTATCTTTTAATTAATTTGTTATCAATTTTCCGATAAATTACTTTCGTTTAAAAGAGTTTCTAACATTCGGTTCGATTCATAACAGAGGAGTCGTTGGCCTCGCGGTCGAGTTCTGGGCGGCTCATCAGTACTCAATTACATGTTGTATATCAGAGGAAACAGTCGAGACTATGATGGCTGGGCTCAAAACGGAGCCTATGGTTGGTCCTGGGAAGAAGTGCTGCCATATTTCATTAAGTCAGAAGACAACCGCGACCCCGAAATTGCATTCAACGGTAGGATTCTTTCGATTATTCTAATTATAAAATTTCAATCAAATCGCGAAACGAAACGAAAACTATTTTTATTAGATTTCTAATTATAATCATAAATGAAAAGTCAAAGAATAGTTTGAAAAAATTAGTGAAATAGAGATCATGTGAATGAGAACGGACTCCAATAAAGAGCACACGCCGTGAATTGTGATGTAGGCGTTGATCAGTAAAATGAATTCGATTTTAAAGTACCCATTCAAGATTAATATAACCCATCACTCAGTCATTTCATGGTCAGTTAGCAAAGAAAAAGGTTCGCTCTTTCGATAGCGCTTTCTTAATATGCCTCTCCTCTGGTGTTTAGCCCATTGTATTAGTGATCGTTCCGTTGATCCAATTTTTAGTTGAATGAAGAGCTCAGCAGTTTTTACTAAATCCAAGCCCTTGTGCTCTACTCTCTATTTTTAGTAGAGAACAGGCTATTCATCATAAATTGCCATCAAATCGATTTGAAGCTTAATAAGTGTGACAAATAACAACACAAATACCTATAAATTTCTCGAAAATAATGAACTCATTAAAAGTTCTAAATATAATTCCGATTCAGAGCTAAGAATCAGTGAAATAAGGAAAACATTCTCACGACTCGCTCGACATAAAAGAATTGTATTTCAGGGTCATATTAACAATGTTTTCCTATCGATATAGAAACATATAAACAAGCACCTATCAAAAGAACGCCTCAGTTTTTTATCTTGAACAATTGAGCGAATTTCGACATTTTTTGAGGACATTATTATATTTATAATGATTTCCATAAAAATTTAGTTTTTCTCTCTATTTTGAGGCCAAATATAGCTCTAATGACTTCAGTTAATTAATTAATATTCAATTTTTCCAAAATATTGCGCAAATAGGCTATCATGGAGTGGGAGGTTTATTGACAGTGTCGAGTCCTCCTGATGCCAGTCCTATTGCCACTGCTTTTCCAGAAGCAGGCAAGCATTTAGGGTACCCCAATATAGACTTGAATGGTCCTATTAATACGGGATTCGCCATACCTCAGGGTACAGTGCGAAGAGGTGCCCGTTGTTCGACATCCAAAGCATTTCTTCAAAGTGCCAGAAATCGAGATAACCTTCACGTGGTCACTTTTGCTTATGTCACCAAAGTTATATTCAATGAGTTCAAGAGGGCACAAGCCGTTCAATTCGACCGCTTTTCGCTCACACACATAGTTTATGCCCGAAAAGAAATCATATTAAGTGGCGGTTCTATAAATTCGGCTCAACTTTTAATGCTATCCGGTATCGGACCCAAAGATCATTTGGCAGCGCACGGGATCCCATTATTAGCTGATCTGCCCGTTGGACTTAACCTCCAGGATCACATATACCCGGGTGGAGTGCACTTCACATGTGAAGGAAAATATTCATTGATTCAGAGAAGGATTGTCTCAATTCCGAACATTATCTCCTACTTCTCCGCCGGAAGAGGTAAACAACAAATCAATTAAATATAAATTGTCTTAAAAAGTGGCGCTCTTTTCAATATATGATATTAAGTATATTTCTAGTCTAGAGAACCACTTATTTTTACTAAAATTATTCAGAATTAATTAACTTGTTTTATACTTTAATTGACTTTCTCAATTGACTTATTCTTGCTTGATCAACTTTATTTACATACAATTATAGAAAGAAATTTGAATTTTAAATTTTTAAGATTAGAAATCTGAAATAAGCCTTATCAGTGATCAAGATCAAACCCCTTAACGCTTATACTTATACGCTTATTGACGTACTCAAGTATTAAATCAAATATCTAGGTTTTAAAAACCTTTACTCTGGAGTTCTCAAGTTTTCGAGAATGAATGGAACAGAAGTTGTCTTTATTTATAGCACTTAATATATGTTTAAAAACAATTCTTGGAATCTATTCTTTAGACAAAAATTTTATAAAATTGAGAAATACTTTCGAAGTTTCCCGACTGAAGAAAATAAATTCTTTAATATTGTTTTATCGTTGAAAAGAAACTTCGAGAAAATGTTAACATAATTGAATTTTGAGTAAAAATTAATTCGATAACATTTTTCATATCAGATGTTGAAATTTTAAAATGTTTTAGAAATTGAATTGAGTCACAGAATACTGAGTTACGGTATCTTGATTTCAATACTGAATCTCTAGTGGTATGCTCGAATAATTTTTTGAATCGATAATTATATGTTTGGTTAAACTTTTAAGTAAAACAAAAAGCACTAAAACACTAATTAGGAATTCAGAGTAAAATTACGAATTCATTGCATAATAACGTTAGTCGTGTATTCCAAAGCAATTTTCATATATTATTTGATTAATAGACACAGAGATAGAAAAATCTTTTATTCAATTTATTATTTCGTAATTTTTATACCTTTATTTTGGAAGTAAAAAATAGATCATTCGTTTTAGTCGAGTAAAATTGTCCGATATTCTGACGTTTCAATTGATATTTGATTGAATAACTGTTGACATTGTGCCGTCTTATTGTGCCGAAGCCCTATCGAAATGATGGCATTTATATCAGGAATTGTTTCCGCAAAACTCAACACAACTCTAAAAATAATATTTGTTATTAGTATTACTTATTATAACATAAATTCTTTTTTATGAATTTCTTGACAAACAAAAGTCTTAAGGAAAATATTATTTACGCCTAAAAAGCAAACGATTTTATGACTGAGTCATGATTTTGCGCTAAAATTATTGAATTTTGTCAAAACACTAATCATTTGTAAACTTAACCCGAATTTCAGGCCCTATGACTGCATTCGGAGGTGTCGAAGGTCTCGGCTTTATTAAGACTAAATATGTCAATCAATCAGACGATTACCCGGACTTTGAAATTCATATGTTGAACGGAGGTCCCACTTCAGACGATGGACAGACTTTTCGAAGAGTACAGGGCTTCACAAGAGAGATGTGGGAAAAAGTATATGTGCCTTATTTGCCGTATGACACGTTTAGTATGTACCCGGTACTTTTACGTCCTAAAAGTATTGGTTACATAAAACTACGTTCCTCAAACCCATACGATCCGCCAATAATTGATCCAAAATATCTGACACATCCGGATGATATTCTGAGTATGGTCGATGCCATGAAAATCTCAATAGCGGTGGGACTGACCCCTGCCTATCGCAAAATGAACGCTAAACTATTCACAACAGTATTTCCCGGATGCGAAATATATAAGATGTGGAGTGACGAGTACTTGGCCTGTGTTGCTCGCACCTACACGTCTACCATTTATCATCCAGTAGGCACCGCCAAAATGGGCCCGCCATGGGATCCGACAGCTGTGGTCGACCCCGAGCTTAGGGTTCTCGGAGGCATAAAAGGCTTGAGAGTAGTGGACGGGTCTATTATGCCGAAAATTGTGTCGGGCAATACTAACGCTCCAATTATTATGATCGCTGAAAAAGCGGCGGACATTATCAAAGGGCATCAGTTGCCACCAGTCAATCCCACTCCTCATAAGAAAGGCGACATTTCTGGTAGTTTTTTCGATAATTTTAATTTATTGGCGAAGAAGAGGTGATAAAACACTTTAGTATTATATTTTAAATTCTCTTTTTATTCAATTTTTATAAAAGAAATCTTTTCAATAATTTTTAATATTATTTGACATTTCTCTACGAATATTGATTTTGTCAATACTTTCGTTTAGATTTAAATCTAAATAATTGTTTATAAATTTCTTAGTCTTTTAAGTGAAATGAATTTTTAAAAATAAGTTTTAATCAAATCTTTAAAATTTGGATATTCTCTCCGTTAGTTTTACAGTCCTTTCATTAATAATTATTGTTTGATTGATTGAAGATTTTTTAAATACATTTGTTATGTCTATATATTTCATTATTTATTTTCATTAAAGTCTAGAATTGTAATCCAAACTGAACTAGATCTTATATATCCAATTGAATGAATGATAAAAATCTGATTCTTTGCAACCAGCACAACTAAATTTCTATAGCACCACCTATTGTTTCGAATTTTAAGTTCTTATTTTTAAAAGGTTTTGTTGGAATCCAATAGATGTCAGATATCTACAAGGATAAGTTTGGTGCAGTTTGATAATTCTTATATTCCCTAGATTTCTAATTTTTCTTGGCTTGAGTTTGAAAGAATCTTCGACCTAATTGTGACTCCACTTTATTATCAGTAAATTTTGTTGTTTACAAAATTCAAAGAGTAGACTGAATTTCATTTTTCCTTTTCTTTTGCAATCAGTTTTTCTCTTTCCTTTGCTTTTCGTATAATTCTTTATAAATAATAAATTCTTTGAAAAGCATTTCTCATTTAAAATTCTGGGAATTCAAAAGTCAGTCCTTTTTCTAGAGTGAAATCCTATTTAATTTAAATATTTAATATCAGTGCCATTGGAATGAGATGTTAAATAACAGGCTTTGCAGGAGTAAATTTCGGCTTTAATTCAAATGAAACTAAACTATTTTTTCAATGAAAATCTTACTATTATTCTGAAATTCGTGTTGATTGAAAAAAAAACTTAAGTCAATAAAAGACTTAATACATTTGAAATAAGATTCGAATTTGAATTAATGTCTTTTCTTCTAAAAATTCAAATAAAATATTTTCGATGACTTTAATGAAAATTTTTAAAATTCCTTTTCATTTATTTTGTTTTTAATTTGTTTTAAAGAATCAACAATTTGATTATGTTATTAGTTTTGTTTTTATAGCAATTTTTGTTGAATTGAAGTTTAATTGTTCTTATATTTGAAGTTTTCGTTGAAAGTCAAAGCCGTGGATAAGTGGATAAGCATGCTAAATTCTTCCAATTTTAAATCTTGCCTCAAATCCCTTGTTTTCTAATTTGTTAATTGATTTCACATTTTGTAAATATATTTTGTCTTAAATTGTAATTATATTTTGGGGAAAATTAGCGATAAATTAAATGTTTTGTAATACTTTTGAGCGCAGAATAAAATATTTATCTAAATATAAAAAATTATTACAAAATGTTTTGTTTTACTAATTTCATAATTAATCCA
Organism: Oribatida sp.; assembly: GCA_034697865.1. Lineage (NCBI taxonomy): Eukaryota > Metazoa > Arthropoda > Arachnida > Sarcoptiformes > Oribatida sp. Next base: position 7,323 of record JAQGAR010000971.1, read on the forward strand.
ATAAATGTGTGCCAATTGATTGTATTTTTATTATTTCACAACAAAACCAACCAATTTTAATAACATTTATGAAGTTTTAAAACATTGAAAATAGTTTGCGAATCGATTGATGAAAATAATTAAGTCTTTGCTTTCGATTCTCTTTTTATTCTCATTTCATTCAATGAGTTTTCACTCAAATATTGTTTTGATTGTAAAATAGATAAATATAATAAAATATTAATTATTTTATCGATTATTGTTCTGTCACACTCAAATCAATAAGGGATGTGCAAAGTACTCGACTTAAGAAGAATGTCGTATGAGAAATCCATAAAAACCATAAATTTTGCAAAATTCAACTGGTATGGTTTTGGGGCACAATTCGGGAACGGAAGTGTCTTTTAAATATTCACTTGCCCAGCCCTGGCAACTTATAATTAGTAAAAGATAATAAGCAAATTTCTCTCTTGCGTTTCATAGTGTATTTTGTTTGCCAGCTGGGTCAACTGTATCCTTTGCAGTCCTATATTGAATTACAACTGATAATTTCAGGTTTAAGCTATAAAAAGCCAATTTTAATGTAGTTTATTAATTGGTAGACATTGAAAACTAAAATTTGAGAAAGTGATCCAGACAACAACAAAAAATTATAATCAGCAAAAACAGAAAACTAATATTTAAATAAAATTCTCATATTTTTAAAAATGCGAGTTCAATCAAATTCGAGTTGTTATTCATAGAGCGTTTGATGCCTCAATATTTTAAAAAAAGCTTGCTTCTTTTTAGTCTCCCTTTTATAGATTAATTTAATATAAGTCAATATTAATAATGAGAAAAATCTTTTGTAATATTTGATAGTTTGCTGTTAATAAATGTGAGACTATTCTATCGATTTTTGTGTAATCAACGTTTGAAACATTGAAACTCCAACTGATTTTATATTCAGTTTTTTAGATCAAATTAAACCAATCGAGGAAACACTTGAGACATATCATCGCATTCTAATTATATATTTTATCAAATGATTCGTTAAATTTTATAATAAAAAGATAAGACGTAAAGAATATTTCAAAATAAACCGGAGATGACCAAGCTCTAAGGCTTAATTCAGATTTTGGTCAAACTATCGTGATCTATTCAAGTGGAATAGGGGGCATGATGGGTGCAAATGAAAACCGTTTTGCTAAGTTGAGTGTAACTGGTCTTAAATTAGTTTGAAATGAGTGATCAATTTGGAAAGATAATTTATAAAAGGATCTTGACTGAGTCTTCTAGGTCTTTTCGGTTTTAGGAGAGAGAAACTCGTCGTTTGTAAAAAATGGTTGGATATCCTTTAAATTGAATTTCAGTTAATTGAACCTTATAATTTTTAAATATTTTATAAAGATGTGTTATTCATATAATCTTTGAAATATAATTAAATAATATTTATAACCGTTTCGAGTAATTTATATTTTCTGAAGTAATTTATTCGTTTGTATCGATTTCAATGAAAGTAACATAAGAAACACGAAATTCAAATAATAAATATTTTGATATAAACTAATTTAAACGATGAAATTACTGTCATTTAAATTCTTGGATGTTTTGAAAATTAATTTTAGGGTTCATTTGGTAAAACAGCGTAGGTTTCAACGATTCTATATTAAAATAAATTCAAATTCAACACAATTTTTCATCGATTGATATCTTGATATCCGTCTTCAAAAGATTCAGTCATTTATCAAATGTTAGTCGAAGTGAACAACAAATTAATCAATTTTCGTATGAAAAGTCATTCCTTGAATTCATCCCCGAATTAATCGCTTAATTCATTTACATAATTATTTCATTAAAAATAACTTAATTGATTGAATCGCTCGAAAACTTGTTTTTAATATCTTGGAACATATGAAAGACTTGTCATCTCTTACAGAAATAGTGGTAAAAACTAAGCAATGAAACCAATTTATGAGAAAACATTAATGTCTTTAATAAGTTATGAACGATCGAAATAATAAGCTGAGTCTACGATTTTGTGCAAGGGGATTTCCCGCATATCATTCATAGGATTTAATCTAAATCCTGTCATTCATCTGTGATCGAGCACAACCTTTCAGATTGCAAGGGTTGAAATGGATTGAAATTCTTCATTTTTTATAACAAGTAAACAATAAAACCATAAAAATTTAAATTATTATAAGATTTCCCGTTTTATTTATTTTACAATCAAATGGTTTGAATTCTGTCTTAGATTAAACCGAAAAGAAGGACATAACAAATGGTGGGCGAAATTCTCAACAATTGATGAGTACTTCATGTGTATAGTATTGACATAAAAAGATTGCACTCATTTTCAGCTAATATTTGGATCACTTATTATATCCAATAATCGAATGAAGAAAATGAGGAAACAAAATGAGATCACTTTTGCAAATACTTTTACATTGAATTCCAATTTTGATTAACCGTTCCATTAGTGGGCGACACGTCTTTTCGCAACTAATTTTAGTTTTCATTGCAGTTTCTCTGAAAACTTCATTAATAAAAGTTATAATTAGTGTTTCATTAAATTTAATTATTTTTTGTGACACCACTTAAAAGAGCAGATCCTTTGCACAAATGAAAGAATTTTGTGATAAAATAATTGTATGATTCGATTACTTAAAATACACGACATTTCACTTCACTTCAATTCAGAAAATGTTTGGAATTCAAAACTATTCTCTATTTTAATATTAAGTCTATCTTTAGAGGGAAAAGTCTTCGTTATTCATATCTCGAATCTATCTTTTCTCTTTTTGTGTCTCCACTAAAACCTGAGGCCTTTCAAAAGTTTGTTTATTTTTGGGCGAAATTGAAGACCAGTTGACAAAATTGGAGATAATTTTTTGAAAAGCTTTTGTATGTTTCGTCTGAACTTCTAATGAAATCTGAGAAGTACTTACATAATTGAAAAATTGATGGCAAATTCAGACGCTTTTATTTATTTTTAAGTTTGTTCTCAAATAAAAACAGTCTTTTGTGTGAAGAATTCCAAAGAGCTTTTACTTAAAATTTCCATTTTTACCAAATCTATTGATTATTACCAAGAAAAACATTTACTCGAAAACAAATATGTTTTCGCATATAATTTTGAATATGTTCAATTTGAGAAAAATTTATTTTCAAATCAACGAATTATAAGAAAAGGAATGTCTATAAATAAAACAAGTTTTTAATAAACTGAGACATTCTCTTAATCAGTGGTCACTAAGCTTTTCGATTTCAGGGGGGCGTGATTTTTTGGTTCCAGTTCAGGAGATCAGGTAGGGGATAAAATTGCGGCCGGAAGTAGCGGAAATCCGCCATTTTGTTCTTAATTTACCGTTTAAGGCTCTATTTCCATTAAATATAGCTTTAATTCAGTTTAAATTGCATTAAACTAAGCTTAAACTAAGCTTTATTGCTGATATTTAAAGACAAAATGGCGATCAAATTGAGGGGGCCCCTGTTTCTCAACGGTTTAGGGCCTAAAGGTTTTTCAACCTTAAGGGGGAGGATAAATTGCCATTTTCTCGGCTCAGGGGGGTTTTCCGATTATCCCACTTGGTGACCAATGCTCTTGATATAAAATATTTTCGATAATCAATTTTCTTTAGATCTAATGATTTATTTGTGTTCTTCTTTAAATGTCAAAGCATCAGGGTAATTGGGGATAATTTTAATTATTCACTTCGAGCCATAAATGAGTCTAATCTTCTTTTGAAAGCAGATCCGAATTTATTTCTGATTATTATATAATTACTGAATATATAGCAATAATTTCAGATTCTGTCGAAATATTCTGACAGATGATTCATTTTGTGCTCAAA
>JAQGAR010000972.1:0-11133 GCA_034697865.1 Oribatida sp.
AGTTATAAGTGATATGGATGGGTAATTTGATAGGTGATCCAATATTTGGAGACTCATTCCAATGAGTAATCGATTTTAATTTGGATCTTATTTTTCAGTGTCAACTTTTTGACTAATATCCGGAGTCAAAGTTTATTGCCATTAAGTGCTGTCCATTCCATGACACTCAGTGAGAATAAGTGGAAGTGTGACTGTTCTCTCCGCTCAGCAAGAAAATATCTGTTGGCCAACACCAGGATCAATATTCCTGATCAACCCAAATGTGACGATCATAGCCAACAGGTTTGGACAATAATGGGTGAGTTATCTTTTATTACCCGATTTATTGCGATTTGTTTGTTCCGTTAGATAACTGTTTTTAATCTCAATTACATTGAAAATGATTCACAAACTTTTGATTTAAAATAGGTTTGGATTCATTTCTATGCCCTCCTGTGATATCAAACCATAGGTATGTCGTCTTTTTATATCTAATCTCTTGCAAACATTTCCGTCTTTTTATTTGTTATTTATTTAAATTGATTTCAATGTATTGTCGCCCAAAACCTAAACATTAGTTATTCATTGACTATTGTATTCACAGAAACCAATTATTTGATTCTTTATTTATTATTAATTCACAATTGTTTGACACTATTATGTCTGAGTAAATAGAGTACCAGTTTATGAGTAGTGTCTAATTTGCACTAGAACAATTTCAATAAAAATTTTCTGAGAATTGGAGACATTGTTTCACTCTAATAAACATAAATATATTGGTATAAAACATAATACTTGAGGTTCGGGTCATTTATTAGAAACATTACAATTGATTTATAATACGGAGAAAAATTATATATAATGTGATCACAATGTGTTATTTAAAACCAATTCAGTTGACCAAAACCTCTCAACATTTTGGCCACAAAAATTATTGCTAATTATTTTCAAATATAAGTTTAGAATTGAGATTATATAATAAATATGTCACACAATTATCGGAATTTAACATTCAGTAATTTGATTGCAATTTTAAACCGCATTTATTTATTTGAAGCAATAATTGTCTGTTTTACCGACAAATTCTTTTATAATATATCTGAAATTTTGAGTTTACAAAATAAACAAATACTTGAAATCAATGATAAGGTTTAAAATTGCAATCAAAGTACAACTGAATGTCTTCTCTTGTGATTGGGCCATCATTAAGTCACTATTTTCTTTTAACCTGCAATTTTGATTCTCTAATAGAAGAAAAAACGGCGATATTTTAACTGAGAATATATTGAGAGAAATGACTCAAACCATTATTTATTACATATTAGTTATTAGATATTCTGTGCATTAATTCTGTTCACTGCCTTCACTCGTTTGCATTTATATTAAACATAATAATGGGTATGAAGTCGTTTAGTCATAGATTTTTTTCATTTTGAAGTCTCACTATTAAAATTGAGACCCTATTAGCCATTTGTTGTTTAGTCCATGTTTTCGTATATTTTTTAATGACATTTCATATCAAAATAAAAAGCAAATCTTTGAGCAGAGCTTAACTCAAGTCACTTAAAACAGGCATATTTTTGCAGACAATTTCTTTATAGAGTGTTTTGGGCTCTTAAATGAACACAAAAACCAAATGAATGTGATTTGCATTTAAAATATTATTTATATTTCAAATTCATTTGACTCTTATTTTAGTTCTCCGCTAAAACAATCAGTTATGGTAAGCGATGGCTCAACTCTGAAATTGGAGTGCCCTATATTGCTGTCGGAAGACCAAGACGAGGAGTCCCATCTATTTTCAATACAATGGTTTTGGAATAATGTTCGGATTTATAACAATTCAAAGGGTTGTGGAAAAGACTGTGTAATCAAAGATCAAAGACAACAATATTTCAGTATTATCGATGACATTCCTCAATTACAGCCAAAGGTAGTAATTATTATTAGCCTTTCCCTCAGAATAAACCTTGATCTTTTATTTAGTTAAAAATATCACGACTCGAACTGTCGTCCGTCCAATCATTCAATTCGGGCCAATACTCATGTGTGGTCAAAAACAGTGCCGGCTCCGCTGAAAAAGTATTTAATGTTTCGGTTGCAGCTCATGATTCAAGAAGTAAAGTGACGACAGCGGAGGCGTCCCCTTCCGAATCTCTTAAAACAACCAAAGACAAAGGTATTTATAAATCTATTTTCTATTGCATTACCTCTTATTTAATAAATCTATTCTTTTATTGGAACAGAGGAGGGAACCGACAAAGTAATCATTGGTTTGATTCTTGGAATCCTTTTCGGCGTATTTTTAGTATTAGTGTTGTTGGGAATCTCTATAATTCTGTTATGTCGGCGCCGACATCCAAAACCCGCCAACAATCGGGTAGATTGTTCGACCGAAGGAACAGAACTCGAGAAACTTACCACAAACTCAAACGCTCCCCTAAAAGTAAATCCGATCCAAAAGCCTCCGCGACTGCTAAACAAATATAGTTCAGGTCTGTCCACAACAGTTACTGCTTTATTCTGAACTTTTATATAAACAGTTATTTTATTTGTTATGTCTTTAGATAAAGAGATACCAGAAGTTTGGCTCATAAAACATCACATTAACGGCAACTCTAAATTAATGGGTGATCCCACTTATGCTGAGAGCGATTATTCGACGCAATTATTATTCAATGATAACTACAACGACTCTCACAATATTTCCGATTCTTTTATTGGTAGTTAAGAAGATTTTATGCGAACCTTAATCTGATTCATTGATTTGTGTCCAATAGAACCCGACGTAATCCATCCATCAGCTTATGTGAGGGAACGACACATACACGTCACTGATTTGGACCAATTGAGCGTTCATTCAGACGGAACCGAAGTTTAATTACAATTATTTTTTATTTGTTCTTATTTTCGACGAAAACATTCCAATTCAGAGATGACTTTAAATCATTGATTCCTACCTCTCATTCAAAATGATTTAAATATATTTTAGAAAACTTTAATTTAAATAACGAATTTAAGTTAATATAACTTATTTTTGACTTTTATTCGGAGCTATTTTTTATTGGTGATTCACTTTTGAGGTCAGCTTTTTTTTATCAAATCAGTGCTACAATTGAGAGAAAACATCGCATTTTAGTACTTCATTCGTATAATTCTTCATTTTTATTGAATCAAAAGAAAGGAAAAAATTTAAAGAAAAGTCACAAAAAATCAAAGTATAACTGTTATAGAAATTATTGGATTATTGCTGTATTGCTGTAAATTACTGCCAATTTTTTAGAGCTCTTGAAAAGTTGTTTATTTCAATGAAATAATGGTTATATCGAAGAATATTATGTTTTTTGTAAATTTCTTTATATCCTCAAAAATCTCTCGACTGATAAGACTTTTGCTAAAAATGTTCTTTTTGTAGGAATTGCTGTTATTTTCAATATTTACATTTATTCTCTTCTTTAAGGCTATCCATACATTCCGTTTCATTGAACTCATTTTAAACTCATTTTATTTATTCTCAACTTCTGGTCAATAATTTTCTACAAATGTTTTAAAATATTGTATTTTTAGCTAATATTCATTATTTAAACCCAAATATTTACACATTTTATTAGTAAATCTTAAGTAAATCTTCGAGTATTTGACCAAAAGTTGTAAACAATTATTGCGAATGAGTTTATATTTGAAACCTTAAAGAAATGGACAAATGATTTGTTGATTACTGTGATTGCATTTAATATTATTACTAGTTTAACTTTCAATTTATTGTTTGACTACTTTTTTTCAAAATAGTCGACAAAATAAACTCGAACAAAAGTTATAATCTGTTTTTGTTTTGGTCTTTTAAAAGAAGCAATTATTCGGATTTCAAGGACTTCTAAAAGTTGGTCTCTAAGAATATATTATATTCTTGTTATGTCCTCTGATATCGAAATTTCAATCGGGAAAATATCTTAAATTAAAGAATTTGTAATTAAATGATAATGGTATGATCGCACGAAATGGAAGGTGCTTTGGAAGGTGCTCCCTTCTTAATCGTCAGATTTGATTGACGACCGACTGATTGGTTGGCATCAATTTATGGAACAAAATAAAAAGAAAGGGTTTCTCTCTTTTTTCTCCAAACAAAATATCGATTCATTCACTTTTCAAACCATTGAAAACAGGATTAAAAACATTTAAGAAGTGGTTAAACAAGTTTTGACTCATTTCTCGTGAATATTATTCAACATTTTGCAGTCAATATAAAAGTCAGATTTAAATCATCGAATATATTTTGAATCAATTTTTGAGTGTTTTATGAAAAGCCAAACATTTTTAAGGATTTGAATAAATTTGTAATTCAGAGGATTTCACCGAAAGTTATTTAAAAGTTAATAACTTGGAAGAGAAGTGAAGATTAGATCTCATATAATATATTTTCATACGTCAAATGTCCTCATTTTGGCCATGAATTGGAAAAACAGGCGATTGAGTTATGGAGTTATTCACTAAAATTCGAGACCAATTATGGAATCGATGAGTAGGAGTCAAAAGTGAGCAGATGTGCCAATTGTCAGACGAAACAACTGTTCCCTACTCTTATTCATCTCCAGAAGATCTCTCATTTAATTACTGTTTTATATTAGATTTGATTCAATAGATGTAAAACCAAACGCTTTTGAATTCACATCGAAGTGTTTTTGAGTGAAAACCATTTGTCGTTCGGAACTTAAACAACAAATCCGTGAAAAATGGCCAAAAAACTGAAGAAATTTACCATTAATTTAGACGACGAAACTTTACTTTATTTTCCCGGAGCCTTTCTCTCTGGAAAAGTGCTGCTCGAGATCGAAGAGGATACCCCTGCTATTGGTCTGTTTAATCATTTAAATTAATTGTTTGATCCAAATGTAGTGATTTATTAATTGATTTGTGAATAGGTCTCTATTTTCACATTGTTGGTGAAGGAGTGGTTCGAGTCACCAGTAAAGGAAGAGTTGTCGCGAGTGATAAAGAAAACTACATTGACTTTCGAATGAGACTTCTCGGAGATGGTTACGCCAGAAGCGGTCAGTTTTCTTCGTCCTTTAATATTAAACAATATTTGATACAATGTTTGACTTAATTTTTATTTTATTTTAAAAGTAAATAAAAAAATTGGGTTTCCTTTGAAATAGTAGTGACTTTTTAGTGTTTTAAGTGGGAGTCAAAGAAGGGAAACGGTTTTCGCCTCAATTAATGTCTGAATATTTATAAATGTTATGAATAATAATTGTTACCAAAGAAAGGAATTATCATTGTTTTGACTCTCGTTTGAGACAAACCCTTAATTAATTGATTATTTTTTTTGCAGAAACTGGAAGTGCATACAATGGGTCCACAATTAATAATAGCAGTCGTGTCTTAGTCTTGTCTCCTGGTATCCATACTTTTCCATTCAAGTTGGGTTTGCCATTAGGATTGCCCTCCACATTCCTGGGCAAACATGGATGGGTTCAATATTTCTGTAGAGCTGAGCTCAGAGAACCTAATGGTTTGGTTCATAAGAACCAACAGGTGTTCCTCATTATGAACCCAATTGATCTCAATTTAGAACCACTTCTCTTAACTGTAAGACATTTATTCAAATCGATCACAAAAAAAATATAAATTGTTTTCAATAATAATTAGCAGCCCTTCCATTGCGAACTCGAAGAAAAAATTGGAATGTCGTGTAAGACTGGCGGACAAGTAATGTGTAGAGTGAGACTCGATCGCGGAGGATATGTGCCCGGAGAGAGCATATGTCTGAGTGCTCTCATCGAAAATGATAGCAATTGTGTGATTAAGAAGAGTCGAGCCGTTCTCACAGAAGTATTCTCTTATTTCGATTGCATTCAAACTATAATTAATTCGATGAATATTTGACAGACTATTCAATACACGGCTAAGAATAAAGTGGTTCACACAGAAACCAGAGAACTGGCGTCAATAGAAAAGGCCAAAATCGCCGCCAATTGTGCTGAACAATGGCGTAACGAACTTCTGTATATCCCACCCATACCTCCAACCAATTTGAGGTACGTTACCAATCGATTGACTAATTTTCCATTTAATTGACATTTAAATTGTTTTTGGATTGAAGGGGATGTCATTTGATTCGAATTCAATACGATATATATGTGAGTCATTTGTTTTTTGCTAAAATATTTGAATTAATTGATTTAAAATTGTTTCCATAGTTTGTGATTACACCCAAAGGCGCACATAAGTCGATTCGTTTGCAACTGCCTATAATGATGGCCACTTACCCCATCCGCAACAGCGACGGCACATTGAAGCGAAGGAAAGGCACTCATTATCCATCAACTTTGCCCACAAACCGGCCCTGGCTCTCAACCTCTGAAGGAAAACTAAAATAACCTTTAATTCAATATATTATTCGTTACATTATTTTTGTTTTCAAATTTTTAATAAAAATTAATTTTTTCGAGAAACAAATCTAAAAACATATCAAATTTGTTTAATACTAATAATAAGTTATTAGAAATGGTACCATCAATTTCTTCAACTAGTTACTAGGTCCTTTTTTAGTCGACAATTGATTTTAACAAAATTAAAATCAGGAGAAATAATAGCTTTACATTGCATTACAATATTTTTCATGAAACTAATGAATTTTTAACCAAAGCTTATGAAACAATAATTATTATTGATACATAAATTTAGAATATCCTTTATTTACGACTATTTTGCCCTTGTGAAAAATTATTTTTAAAACCGTGGTTCCGAATCATTTCAAATCAAAACAATTTTAAAGCTCTTTCGTTTTTTAAGTAAAACATAGAAGGGATTCAAATAATATTTTAAACAATAGGCGACTGAAATTCAATTTTATTCAGTTATCGCCACTTAAATACATTGAAGAGCAGTCTTAGACCAGACCACCCCAATTGTTGTTATAACAGTTTATTCAATGATTATTATATCTAAGGCTTTAAAGTGGTATTCGTTGAGGAATTGCCTTCCGGACACATCTTTGTGTTAACTACCAATTCTTCAATTTATTTCATTTTTAATTATCATATTTATTGAGTTTTTATAATAAATTTGTTAAAAATACAGACAATAAGTTTGCAAATAATGTTTTATTTTTATGTTTTTCAGGGTTTCGAATAAAAATTGTTTTATTTTTAAGAAACAGCAATATCCAAGGTACTTTTCTAACTAATAAATATTTATAGTGATTTTAAAATAAACCTATGTTTGAGGGAGAAAATAATTTTTGTCTATAATTTTTGTGAATAAAATATTGGAAATTATTGTAAGTTTATGCGATTTATTACTTAATTTGTGTTAATTTTTATCACAATTTATTACAAATTGTTTTGATTTAATGAGAATTAGTGAAAGTAATATTTGTCGGTTCCGAGTCTCGAATCTAAGAAACAAAAAAAGTGATTTCAAGTTTCGTCTATTTTTTTGCAAAGACTTAGTTGTTTTGTGGGCTAATTATGCGATTATGCGTCACATGTTTAGTCTTGAAAAACCAGTTTTAAGACTAAATAATTACTTGAATTTAGTGTCTCTCAGCCATATTGTGGGTCTTCCGCATTAATCAACACTTTTTAGTTAATCTCAAGATTTGATTTCATCAAACGGATTAAAAATCAAATCTTTCTTTTGATGCCTCGAAGAAAGTAATTAATTAAAGCCTTTGAATGACTGAAATGACTTGACTTTAATCCAAAGTAAACTCTAATGAAATCTAATTTAAAAGCCGATGATATCTGTCGCTAATAATTGAATTTTGATTAAAAAGTAATTAATGTTAATTACATTTGAAAATAAGTGATATCTTATGTCAAACGTTATAATTAATTATGAATTAACTTATGATATATTAATATTGAAAATTCACAGCAAATCAAATGAAAGTCTTTTGTTTTGTTTGATTTGCTTTAAGTTTTGAATGATTTAAAGCAAATGTTTTTATTAAACATCGATTAAAATGTCTTTGAATGAGTCGAGTGTCGACACTGTCGACCATAACTCAGATGTCCATCAAATGTCGGCAAACGAGAAGACAAACGAAGAAGTAATTGGCAAACAAATGTTGAGAAAGCAGAAAGATATTTCAGCCAATGATACGCTCCGACACAAATTATTCAGGAATTCCAACTTTTGGAGACTCAGGTAATTATTAAATATTTATTTATTTCCATTTCTGTTGAAAGACTTAACGTCTAAATCAATTGATAAATTCATCCCTATTTTACGTCCAGTTGTACACTTGCAACAAGTTGAACAAGCTGGTTTTGCATTTTCAAATATTAGATATATGTGACAATAATTCTATGAGACTATAGATTGGGATTAAATATTATAATATATTTGATTAATAAGAATGTATTGATTAATGGTTTTGTATGAAAGAGAAGACAAACGATGTTATGTCCAAAATATTACTCAAATCTAAATAATGATATGTTATTAAACCCTATGAAGAGTTTGGACTTTGGAGCCAAGAGTTTGGTGAATATACTTCTAAATGAGCATGTCACTAATTTAAAATTCACGTCAAATCTATAAATAAGACATGAAATTCATTTGACCAGGTTTAATAATTATTATAATTATACAAATGCTTAGATATTAAAATCTACATATCATTAACGTATCAAAGAATTTCAATCTTAAAAATGTCAAAACTTGGTAAAATGATTGGGCTTGATCATATTATGTATATGTGGGACATTAAGTTTGACATGGGAACTTACAAGAAAGGACAAACAGATCACGACTAAAAACAATTCGGCGAATATTTGAGAATAAATTAAAGTTTAATGAAAATCAATTGATTTAATTAGAAATTAACGCTTTAAACAACAAATGCTTATTATGTGTGAAATCAAACCATTTTGTGAAACCATTAACCAAACAAACGAAACAAAATCTATTGAATTTATGTTAAGGCAAAAAATTGAACGCAAACTGATTTGAATTATAATTGAATAATGAATTACTCAAATCACGACAATTAAGTGATTGACCCAATTATTAACATTTTATAACAAAACTAAATCGATTAAAAAATATTTAACCCTGGGCAATTATCAATTTTGGAGCTCCTAATATTGAAAGTTATAATTAAGAATTAACGGGGAGTCAACTATCAATTCACTATAATTTTGCTCAAAGGGATTGAAGAATCGCTATTTAGAATTCAATTTCAACTTTCCTTACTCTTCCAGTTTTGAAATTCTAATTTATTTTAATAGTTTGAGAATCAATTGGGAATCAAGTGATAAAACAAACGAATCGTATCTTTAATTCAGGGATTCCTAAGCTTCGTCACGTCAGAGGGATCAGGGCAATTTTTCCAAAATTTTGCACAAAACCCTATCGGGGGTCAGAGAGGGTAACAATGGCGAAACTTTCACCAATTAGCAGCAATTTTACCGTTAAATCCAATTAAAATAGCTAAATCCAGTGTAAATTGTGCTAAATTCAGTTTAAACCCAGTGCTGGCGGCCATTTTGTCCGTAATCAAGGGGAAAATGCGGTTTCGCGAGGCTAGTCTAGGAGCGTCCCTCAAGGGCGACAGTGGATTTTTCTCGGAGGTTGATTCCCCTTGGGTTCCCCCTGAGGGATCCTTGCTTTAATTGAAAACTTGAATCACTTATTTCCTCAAATCACCTAAAATAAAAACCATAGTTTATAATAAAAAGAATAATCTTCAACATTATAAAACCTCTTATTGTGAAATGATCCCTGGTGAATCAAATTATTGAACTGTTGCAGAGCTTTTGCACACAATGTCAACAATCTTTTAAGTAGTACATTTAAGTGAATTATTTCGACATTTTATTTATCTGTATTTTATAATAAAAATCTGTTGAATCAACCGACCTGACTGTCCTCAACCATACCAAATAACGAAAACATTTTCCTCGAGGGAATATTTTAAATCATTGAAGCTTTTAATTTGAACGTAATATAAAAGCAAATCTATTACATCGTGTATTTCGTAGAAATTGAAGATCAATGACATGACTCGAAACAAACCTAAAATTCACAAATCATTTATTTCCTCCTTTTTTTTAAATCCTTAAAAGTATTTTATATTTTTTTCTCAAAAATGACTTTAAACTGAAATTTTAATAAATTCTTTGCTGAGATTTTGAATGATGAAAGACATTAACTGTCATTCAATTCACTTAATGATAACGTTTTCTATTCTAATCTAACGATTCTAATAATTATTATTAACGATAACCAAAATATTGAACTTTTAATGATTCGACAAATAATATATTCTTGAAGTCGAATATCATTAGCGTTTCGTCTATTTTATAATGATTTTCATATATATACTAAAATTTTCAAACATCCGATTAAATGTTTGATTGAAGAGAAGATTCTGAAATTGATATTTCTTGGAGCAAATCCTCCTAAAGAACCATAAAGGCAGAACATAATGGCACCTCTTTTTTATATACAATCGTATATTTATGAGTAAACTTTTTAGTGCGCTTCTGTATAATCACTTTTCCTATGCCTACAATTTGTAAAAAATGTCTGTTGTTATAAATTTCTCACTGAAAATAGAGTTTTTACTAATAAATTATTAGAAATAAGCTTGCTTATTCCCTATAATCGACAAATTTTACGAATTTGTCCGCCATTCTATCAGTAGATTGCAATGTAAATAAATACCAATTTACCTGACCTTAAAATGTTATCTAGTTTATCTAAAATTTGAAATGAATCGGATGAAGTGAGGTGATATCCAACCGAATGGATAAAAATGCCTAACTTCAAGATGCTTTCCAATTAAGGTTGGTAAATCTTTTTAAGCTCTTTTAAAACACTTATTGGGCCTTTGGGGGTTAAACAAGATGATTTTCGGATAAATTAAAGTTGAATCTTATTCGATTTGTTTAAACCAAAATGATAGCCACTTTCGGTAAATTGAGGCTAAAATCCCCATTGGATAAATTATTTTAAACTCCAAAGGAGAGTTTTTAGCTGACTGCCTTCCCTTTGTCCCTCTGTTTTCCAATAATATTTCCAATGTCTAGAATTGATTTCCGAACAAATTACACTATGTATGTTGAAAATAAATTACAGCAACTTGAATGTTTTCGCACAATCTAAGAACTTGTAAGATTAAAATGGACTGCCATACAATGT
>JAQGAR010000973.1:0-11129 GCA_034697865.1 Oribatida sp.
TTTTAGGGTTCATTTGGCTTTGTTTCAAAGGATCTGTGGAACCTTCAGGATCAGAAGGACAATATGTATACACAATCATTCCGGGAACAACTTTCATCGTTAGTGTTCAACCATGTTAGTGTTAAATTTTCTGGATGAAATATATTTTGAAACTGTAATTTTACTAAAACCGTTTTTTTAAAAAATGATTTATTCATTGGGCATTTTAATTTTTCTTTTGCCTATGTTCCCTCTGAGTTCGAGCCAAAAAATACTCCCTCTAAAAAGTTTTGGTTGTCGAACCCTGTGTTAAACAAGTAATCAGAAGATTTACTTTAATGATTTTAAAATCAATGTTTTACATGATCACAAATATGTATCTCTCAACCTCCTCCGCCAACCGGAAATTGAGAAAAATTGGTTTGAAGTTCTACTGTTTTTTACTTTTAAACCATCTGTAGAGCATTGATTAACGTGAGAAAGAACGCAATACAAATCTATGGCTTCTAAGATGGTTTTGATAAAATACTCTTCTCTTGAATTAATTCAAAAACCATAGATAAATAATACTCTATTATACTTTTTCAAAATTAAATTATCCTTATAGCTTAAAAGTTATTATAGAAATAAATCAGCGGAGATTATCTGACTTCCTTATTATTCTTCTCATTTTATTACAAAATTACATAAATAATAAAATATTTAAAAAATTATTTAAATCAGGGAAATTTTTCAATTAAATATTTTTCTTTGTCAATACCAAACTTGCTTTCAAGCGTTTCTGACCACAATTTTACAAACTCATTGACCATTTTCGAAGCATCTTTAATCTTATCGTTTTCACCTAAGAGTTTTGCTATCTTCAACTTGTCTGAAATGTCTTCTTTCAAAGCATTTAATGACTTTTGAAAATTGATTTCGGTTCCAAAAAAGTCACGGATGTATTTTATCAAGGAACCTTTTCTTTCTAAAAAGTACGGTTGATCATCGTGTAAATCACGTCTCATGTTTTGTACTTCAATCCTCTTGGTATTGAAATTGAGAATTAGTTGTTGACATCCTTCAAATGCTTCAACGAATTCTTCGACAAAGATCTCATCTAAATCCCACCTTGTTGTCGGTTTATAGTCTTCAGTGCCATATGTATAAGCAAAATCATTTATATCATAACCATAAAATATTCTTGGGTTTCCTTTAGCGTCCTTTGTAGCATTCACTAGTTTTTTAAAATTAGCCATAAACTTAATTCCATCTATTAAATTCTGTGGTAAGTAAAAGTCTCCCGGCAATAAATCCGAGTACAAATTGAATTTCAAGTCTTCTATACTTTTCAGAAAAGTGATGTTTAATTGCGATTGCTTAGCTAGGGGCTCTTCTGAGCTGTAAATCTGGTACAAATGTTTCATTATATTTTCTATTCTCTGGCCTAACAGTGTTTGATTTGCTCGCTTATAATTGAAATCTTCAACAGTTGCGAAGGCATATGCTCCCCAGTGTATTTTGTGAATTATATGAGTGGCATTAGCTCTATCAAGCAACTCGAAGTCTATGTAATTTCGCATTTCACTCAGAGTTAATGAATACATCTCTTCTTTTATAGTTATGAACATTAGTCCCATTGTTACTTTAACACTATGGTCGAATGACTTTTTATCTAAGAGAAACTGTCCGGCGCCTTCGAGTAAAACCAAGTCGGCTAGTACACTAATTTGAGATTCGGGGTTAATGCGCATGAATTTAAATTTTTCCTTGATAGAATCTGAATGAAAAAACTTCAAATTGCCATAAAGGAAAGTATTTCCATATGACTTCAACTTTACGTCTCTCACAACGGGAATGTGAAGGAATGTGTCTGTGCGTACATCATAGAGTTCCCCGATCTTAGCCGACCTTCCAAGACCAGAGATTTCAAACCACTGTTGGGGTATATAAATTCGATATATCATTAAATGTCCTAAAAATTACTTTATTCAATTTTAAGCTAGATAAAGGATGGATATGAGCAGGGTGCACCAAGCTCTTCGACTTCAGGGAGGGGTTCAGGAGGTATTTTGCCAAAATCCTAGGAGGGGTACAGGTAGGGGTAAAATGGCCGCTATTTCAGCCATTTTACCGCTAAATCCGGTTTAAATCCAGTTAATTTAACTAAATCCGGTTTAAATTGTCCTAAATCCAGTTTAAGTCCGGTTAGGGTGGCCATTTTGGCCAGAATTACCAAAAAAAATTTTGGCAAATTTTCTCGCTGAGTCAGGGGGTATTTTCAAAATTTTTCGAGTCAGGGGGGGTATTTTGGCCTTAAACTTTAGGGCTTAAAATAATCTAGTTTTTAGCTGAATAGTTTTGAACCAAGCAAATAAGGGAATAAAATAAGGGCTAGCCAAGGGGGATATACCCTTTACACCCTAGAATCGGAGAATACTGAAATTCGCGCGGCCGCATTTTTTTCCCCTATTGGCCATTTTGTTATTTATTTTAGGTAATTTCGCCGAATAAACCGTATTTACATAACATATAATGTAAATTTAAACTAGATTTAAGCGTTTAAAGCCGTTTAAGCTTTTAGGCTCAAAATCCGCCATTTCCGGTCAATGGTCATGGCCATGACACTACCCTGCTAGACCCTCCTAGAAAATCGTCTGAAAATTTCGCAATACTATCCCCTAGAACCTCAGAGTTGGGCTAGCCCTGGATTAAAATGGTAACCCTATACCCATGTAAACCCCATTATAACTATGTTCTGCTGTCTCCGAACTATGTCCCATCAAGACCTTGAAGATCCAACACCTGAAAAATCCGAACAAATTTCCTCCAAAAAAATCGCATCATTTGCAATTTCCTCCGCTCAGAAGCATTTTCTGATTATACTTTTTGGGGAATTCTGGCTAATAATTCTACTCTATTAACTGATTTTATGGAAGACGGGACCCACACATTTATTAATGGCTTAACATAAGAAATAATATAAAATTATCTAAATATTATTACATTTCGCCATGTGTGGTTACTTTGTTTTCTCGCCAAGCCAAGTCCTAAATACGCGACAATTAAAACTGAAACCAATTTGAATATCTCACTCGACATTTTCCGGGTAATTCTCCGAAATATTCTCTTTCAAACTTTAATTAACTATTCAAGCAAATGGATATAACCTTTATTATTAGTTTAGACTTGAAGTACACGTTTAAAATAATTTTTATTAAAGGACTATAAGCATGGGTCGGCAAGCTTCTCCATTACGGAAGGGGGGGGGGGTAGAGGAGTATTTTTGTTTATGTTCAGGGGGTATTTTTTAAAACAGAAAATGCCCAAAAACCCGTAAAATTTTCAAATAACACATAAAAAATACATTAGGAATTTTCGCCCATCTGCTCGGAGGTTTCGAGGATAATTTGCCATTTTTTCGGCTCAGAGGAGATTTTTTAATTGGGGTGGCTTAACTCTCCCTTCACACCCAGACACCACATACTGCCAAACAGAATGAACATCTGGGTATTAATGTGGAATCAAATTAATTAATTGCAAGGTTTACCAGAGATCATTGAATAGATAAAATTTCTCACTGAAAGACATCATAAGTCTGATTGAAAAACTTGAATACAGGTTTAAGCCAGTACTTGGTTCTCAAAAGACCGGTCGGTCTGTAAAGGGTCCCCACCCTGCAGTCATCATATTCTCAAAATTTGGTTTTCTTGCCCATCATCGGCCGACCACTTTTCAGGAAAACAAATATTGTTACGAATGGCTGACATTCCACCACTCATTTCAATCGCATCAACTTTTATAAGAGCCAGGTCATACATATGGGTGGATATCATATCTTGGATGATAAGTTATCATGTTAAATGAGAGACAAATTACAACCAAAAGACTGTTAACTGAATTAATGGTTAAATTTAATGAATTTATTATTAATTTGAGACTAATTTACATTCAAAGGGAAGAAAAACTGAATTCAGTTATAAACCAATTGGAGAACACTTTTGGGAACGGCTGTCGACAAACAGCAGCCGATGAAAAGCTTTCACATTAACCAATGGATTAACACAAAAACCACTTTTTATGGACTTTTCCTCATTGAAGAACTGAATCCAGTGATTGATTGTGTTTTTGACGTCCGACAGAGTCTGCGAGGCTTTCAACACTTGTTTGACCACTGGTTCCATATGTTTGTATTGATGCGAATCCAAGACATTCCTCATAGTCTTAACGGTAGACTTGAAAACTGAGTCCCAAATGTCTTCAATCAATTTATTGTCAACAGTTTTGAACTTATTGTTCACATAATCGCTGTATTTCTTAGAGATGTCGGCGTTCAACACATTCAACAGTTTGTCGACGTCTATGGCTTCGGGACTGGTGTCCAACAGTTGTTGGCTCACGTCTTCGACATGAGCCACGCCTTTCCCACTGGAGTCCGAGCTTTTACTGTCGATAAGTTGGATATCGGTATCACTTTCGTCGACAATCGGTTGGCTCTCACTTTGATTAGTGTTGTGAACACCCAATGAGATGATTAGGTGCGGGTATTCCTCGATAGCACTGCGCAATATCTGTCCGTCCTCCCAATAGAGGAACAGCACTGGAATGTCGATGTCGTCGTGTCCGTCACCCGACATCGCGAACATCGGCGACGTCTTAGAGCTTGTGTTGGGCACATTGTCGACCACAATGAGGCCAACAGCGCCCGACCTCTGAGCATTGCGTGCCTTCTCCACAAACATACAATCGCCCCTCTCGACCACAACAACTCTACCGTTGATTCGCGCAGAACTCATCCGCGAACAGCCATTCAGCGGATCGGAGAGAACCACATTACCATCGATGGGATCATCAATGTTGCTGAGGTCGAGTCCGAACTGCGCGGGGCCGGCGCTCAACACCATTTTGACCATCAGATCACTGTCTTTCCCTTTCGCCGGCAAAGTGAAGGAGACGGCTCTCATTTTGTGGTCGTTTTGTAGCATTTGCTGTTTGGAGAGTGCGATCATTTCCTGCATGAATTGTGTGCCCTCATCGGCGTCCTCTGGAGAGGCGGCGGCGCCGCTGTTGTGCACCAATTGCACTCTTCCGTCGGCCAACACCACAACAGTAATACCCAATTGTTTAACGACATCCAAATGCTCTGTATTTGTGGCCGAAAATTCTGTGGCCTTCAGTTTTGGGAAACGCGTCGACGAACTTCGGGGCCGAAGGGTGGACTTCGTTGTCGACGAGGCTTTACTCGACTTATGGACAAAGTCTTTCATATTTGTGCGAATCGTGTTCCCAAAGTCGAGGCCATGAAGTTTGCCCAGAATTAGTCGAGTGTTGGGACACTCTCTCATATACTTGTGGTCATCGCTGTATGTAAGCAAAGACTTCTTGTCGATCACTTGATCTGTGGAGACCTTCACTCCTCCAGAGATGTTGAGATTGGCCAAAGAGAGGGGCAGAAGATGTGCTTCAGTGGTGAACACAAACTCATCCAAATCGAGATCAATGTCTTCTTTTTTGGCGAATAATAAGTATAAGTATTTGAGAGTTTCGGCCAAAACGAAAGAATCCATTCTGTCCTCGTGGCCGCCCGTTCGTACGTCTTTGACCGATGCGAAGCCACATTCGACTCGAGCCAACTCTTGAAGACTCTCCAACACTGCTCGGCCCACTTCAAGATAGTGGTCATCACCTGTAGCTTTGTAAAGGAAGTAAGTGCTCTCCAGGAACTCAGGTCTGAGAGGATGGTGCGCCCAATGGACGCTGAAGTCTGTAGTGAACGCTTCCGGGAGGAAACGGTGTTTTTGCATCACTTGATATAGCATTTCATGCGTTTCAATGGCTGGCTTCAAGTCTCCTTTGAGGACTTGAAGGCCCGGCCAGAAGGCCAACAGCGAGTCCATGAAGTTCTTTGCCTGACTGTGGGGCCGGTGCATCATTACGTCGACGAGAAGGGGTCCTCGGCTCACATATTTCATGACACCCGCGTAGTGGCGGTTAAAGCGCTCCAAATAGCTCTCATCGCCTAATAGTATATATGCCTTAAGACAGTACTCGTAATAGGAGTCAATGCCAGCGCCCACTCCTGACTCGCGGCGGATCCAATCGCCCGTATGAATGTTGATAACATTTCCCACTAAGTCTGATTGTCTGTGCCGTTGTCTCCACAAATAATCCATTGCTTTGCGCGCTTTGATCTGAAAGTTATTGAGATTTTTGGTTAAACAATTCTACAAATAAGAAGACTAAGAGAAGGCATACCTCGAATACGGGATCGCCTGTCAGACGACTTAAGGCAGCGAACTCTAGGATCATTGTACCGGCACATGAGGTACACGTCTCTCGGGCTGAACCCAGGTTTGCCGATTTGAGACCATATCGAAGATTTATCTATAAGTTATAGAAATGTTCAGTGAATTGATCGAAAACAGACTGTGTACTCATTGTGCTGACCCTGGGATGAGGTATTCCTGTGCTTGTATTGAAAGCGGGTAACAATCGATAGCCCAAGTCTTTGGCCAATAGTAAGAGTTGTCCCGAATACCAGTCCATCATGTGATGCCTTTCCTGTAGTATCTCAGAGAGAATGTGAGCGCTGAGGAGTCCGCCAACCATTCGGATGTTGGTCTCGAACACCGACACCACAACATCGGTGTCAAAGTTGAGGTAACGTATGACTCGGGCCACGGCTTTCTCGAATTCGGTGTAATTCCCGAAAATCTTTGCAAATGAGAGACAAATCATAAGGGATTTCAAAGGAAGGGATGATTTCAAAGGAAAGTATGATTAAAATGAATGTCTGACCACAAGTGAGTCCAGTGTGTCGACGAGAGTCAGGGAAAAGTTGCCCAGAGCGTCGTCGACATCACCCCTATTGGGCTCAGAGTCCCGATATCGGCCCTTACAGGAGAGGGGCATCAGCTCGTCGGCGGGGAAGGCATAAGACATGTAGGAGTCGTAGCCGTGACTAAACATCTCTTTGGCCGTATCTCTGAAACATAAGACCCGATTAGTCGACAAATAAGACATCATTTGACACATACCTGAGTCGTATCCTCTCCTCCTCAGGAAAACCGTCTATTGATTGACAAATGAGTAAAACTAATAGCAATTCATTTATCCAAACACTCATTGATATAAACATATTATACATATATTATATACAAATCTATATATAAATATAAATATATATATTAATTTAAATATTATTTAATCACTTCTGTTGTCATTCAGTTGTCATTAAATGTCTTAAAATTGTCTTAAAATAGTCTCAAAAGTGAATCAATTGTTTTACAATTGTTTTATTCATTTTAAGTGATTAAAGCATTTTTCAATTGATTTCAATTTGAGTCACATTTTATTAAAATTGAATTTTATGTTAAAATCGGTTAATATTTAGTGTTTTTGTTATTGAATTTAATATTAAAACTCAATGTTTATATTCCATGTCATTCTTGGCTGTACTCACCGGTAGTGCCATCTTTAGTCTCATTTCAAACACTATTCAATATTTATTTCTCACCAAGATTATATCGATGGCTGTGTTGTTTAGAACTATACCCGAGAGATACGCTCAAACAGCTACTGGAATGCGGGTCCACACACAAATGAACTGGATCAAAACAGTTACTCATGGTGAAACCTGGTTTATTCCTTAGAATGAATTTATTTTTCTTTACAAACAATTATTAGTTTATTAGATATTTTTCTTAAAGAATATATAATTAAACTTAACTCTAAATAAAGTTTTAAATCGTAATCTCAAAACAAAAACAGTTTAACATTAAAAGGGTTTTGTATAAAATCTAGACATCGATCAACAAATTGCAAGAATATACTTGAAACCAGACTTTCACTGAACTTGCCCCTTGCCCCTGCTCCTTATACACTGTTTTCAATGACTAATTACTAAAACTGACCACAAGTGTTAAGTAAATTCATCACGAAAAGCAATCATGGAATTTGACTAAGAAATAAGCACAGAACATTAATTGACCACTGGTAGCTTCTCACAAAACTTCTCATTTAGTTAATAAGTTTATTGTTAAAATGCTACTATTATTTTCGTGCAATAATAATAAAAATATTAATATGCCCATATATTGACCATGTTTGATATTTGTTAATTTACTTCTCACTTGTGGTGAGTTTTAGTAATTAGTTATTGAAATAAGTCTTAGCCAGTCGTCATTCAGGGCAGAGGGAGGAGCAGGAGACAAGCTTAATGTGGCAAGAAACAGGGACAAATTGTAAGTTCAGTGAAGTCCTACAGCAAATTAGAAATTACTCAAAAATCGATTCTTCAATGAATTTCGTTTAAAGACTATGAAATATTGTTTTGAATAAAAGCATTGAATATGAGATCAAATTTAACTTCAATTTAATTGAAGTGAATCTTTTTCCTAAGAAATTCTTAGTACTTCATCAGAAAGTACCCAAATAACCCAAATACCTCTTCCCCCCTCTAAGTTGCCCGTCTTGATATCACTAAACTCATACAATGTTTAAACTTTTGACTAATAGATATCTCATTAAAACATAATCATAACAATTAGCTTACAATTCCAGGGCTAGCACAATCTCCGAGGTTGTAGTATTGCGAAATTTTACCGTATTACCTCGAAAATAGCTGACGTGAATTAGAACATTTTCGAGAAAAAGCATGTATGGTGTCTAACGGCATGCCGCTAAAGTGAGGGACAATTTTTTCAAAGCACTTTATTTTTAATCTATTTTTATTGTTAGAGATTTGTTGTCATTCAATCTAAGATAGTATAAATTGGTTTGAAATGGTATGAGAATTCCTTTTCGATGACATATTTTTATAAGAAGTTCTAATAGATTTTTTCATTTTGACCTGACATTCATATGAAAAGACCTAACAAACAGAAAGAAAAGCTTATCAGAGTTAATCCTTAATCTATTGACTGAATAAATGTATCATGTAAACAAAATCTTGATTTTAAGTCAAATAATGGCCCATTATTAATTGGAATTTTTCTTCTTAAGTTATCAACTAAACACTGAATTTTTTTCTCGTTTAATACGGCATGCCGCTAAATCCGGGGTATACCGGCAGTATCCTCTAACTCACGCGGTAGGAGTTAGAGGATAACTCTAACTCTAACTTCATGCAGGGGTTTTACGAGGTAATACGGTAAGTATTTATAATCATTAGGCGGTAGTGTATTTCCTAAAAAATGATCATCATAAACCGAAAATGGTGGGGTTTGAGCACAAATTCGGGTTTAAACCTAAATCTAGCTTAAATTGATGTAAATTTAGTTTTAAACCGATAATTGCGCGGCGATCATTTTTTACGAGTGCTTCGATTTCTAGGGTATGTACTTCAGGATTTTTCGGTTCTAGGGAGTTAAGGGCCTACCCCCTAGCCCTGCTACAAATCATAACAAGAATAGTTTGAAATCAAAAGTAATTAATTGTATATTAATTTGAGTCAACAAATTAATTAAAATTTTGGGAACTTTTAGACAAAAAAATATAATTTTTTTCACTTCGTCTAAAAATAAGGTTTTTTACACTAAAAACAACTTTTCAATAATTCAATGATTTTTTAAACATTTTAAGTATTTTTTTTTGAAAATAGTAGTATGAAAATAGGGCAGCTAATGCTGTTGAGTGGCCACCACTTCTGTCATATAAATGGTTGTACTCCTCTGTCTTGTGCTGACCCTCTCTAACGAACGCCTCAGAAGGTATCGTATCTGAAAAGTTATGAAATTAAGTGTTAATTAATAATTAATTAATTATTTGTCAAATAATTGAAATTTCTATGAAAATGGTTTCCCTAAACAGCACACCATTTCGAGTACATTTCAAACTATGCAAGAAAGGGAGGCATGTCATCTTCTCCCTTATCCCATCTATCAAATCAAATAATTGATTTTAATATTAAATTCCTTTCTTTCGCTACATATTTGCATAATATTGTTATATTCTGAGCAAAATTGCACAACCTTTCAATAAATTAGGACGGAATAATCTACTTTATCATAGAACTATCAAATGTTCTTTCATATATTTAAATATTTATATCTATCATATATTTAAAAATTAAACTATACAATTATAATTATTTTATCTAACTTCAAAGTTCTATTATGATCAAATGCAAAATGCGATTTTTGAAATGTATCTTGTAAAAGAGTCACTAAGAGTGTATCTAGTTCATTTTACTTTATATTATATCAATTATCCATCAGAATTTAAATCTAATCTGAAGTTTCATCTATGAATTCACGCCAGTAATGAACAGGAAATAATGGGTTGTGCTGGAAAAGTTTCAGGTAAAATAAAATTAGTTAACGGTGCATGTTTATTTTTGGAAAGCCTATTCTATTGCCGCAGTCATATCGAGCAGAATTGAAAAATAAAATCAATGATAAAACTGTTGCAAACATTCCTAAAGATAACAAAAATGTCGAATTATTTTACAAAATTTTAATAAATAGTTTTCGTCGCACAGAATGATAGGGATGGCCTACAGAGAAGAATATTAAAGAATTGATAGACGTATCGGCCATTTCATCAACTAATGGCTAATAACGAGATTTTTCAATAAAGGCCTCGACTATAGGAACGACATGAATGAAGACAAATGACAGGAATATTTGATAAATTATATCTAGTACAAAAATAAATACATAGGTTTAATAAAATATATGACTAACAATGCAAGTAATTCGGTAGATATTTGAGTCATTGATACAATGATAATCTACGTCCAGAATCATTAAAAATAGGGGTAAAAGTACCTTGTTAAAAGTGCTCATCCTAGGTGAAAATTGGAATTCTTTATTTTAGTGTCGTGAAAAATTCTTGATGAAGGAAAAATCCCGAATATGCTTTCTAGCCCTTTCCTCCCTGATTGCAAATATGTAATTCTTAACCCTCTCACCCCACGGGAAGTTTGGAAAAAATCAGTTTGAACTTCTACTGTTTTTTACTTTCAAACCCTCTGTGAAGCATTGGTTTACATGAGGAAGAATACAATATAAACCTATGGATTGTAAAATGGTTTTAAGAAACAAACTTTTAATGAAAAATTTCAAAACAATCTTAGTATGCATAGTTCTTCAATGCATTCCTCCTTATGTTAACCAATGCTTCACAGAGGGTTTGAAAGTAAAAAACAGCAGAAGTTCAAACTAATTTTT
>JAQGAR010000974.1:0-11128 GCA_034697865.1 Oribatida sp.
CAAATTGCTACATCTAGGTATATTAAAAACTGACCACTTCATCAAAGATCTCGTCCCAATATTGGGAGTGTCCGTCATCGCACAGTTTCTTGGTATCCGTTACTACACAGTCCTTGAAAGTACCCGCAACAGGTGTAGGTGATGTTGTCATCCTTTTCCATTGCCAAATCCCCCTAACTCGAAAAAATTGTAAAATTCCCCTGACTGCGCGCTGGAGGACCCCCCTGAGAAAATTTGCAGCCGCTTCCGCAATTCTTGCGAAAATGGCCGCACGAACCGGATTTAAACTGGATTTAGCTAAATTAACTGGGTTTAAACCAGATTTAGCGGGAAAATGGCGGCCGTGACAGTTGAGCAGGGATCGCCTAGGGGGGAATCAGCCCAAAATCCCCCTGTTGGCGAAAAATTTGAAAAATCCCCCCTGTCGCGCTAGAGAGGCCCCCCCGAGGCGCGGCGGCCATTTTTTCGGTAAACCTGGCCAAAATGGCCGCCGAAACTGGATTTAAACTGAATTAAGGACAATTCAAACTAAATTAAGTCAATTCAACTGGATTTAAACCGGGTTTAGCGGTCAAATGGACAAAATTGTGCCATTTTGACCGCCATTATATCCCCTAATTGATCCCCCCTAGGATTTTTCTCAAAATTTTTCAAAAAATCCCCCCTGATCCCCCCTGGAGTCGCCGAGCTTGGCGATTCCTGATCAAAAGTTGTATGTTTCTATTGTCAAAAGAAAGTCTGCCTCCCACCCATTCTATGAGAGACCATAGAAAGATAATTATTTTGAAGTTTGTTTGTGATCGCGCGGCCGAACTTTTGAATGAACGAGATATTTTGATTTCGAGGTATTTGATGATTTTCCGGCAATAAGTTATGCCCCTTGGCTATTCCTGCTGATTGGCCATCGATGGCCTCAATGACGTTGCGATATCCAGACCTGAGCTCTGCTTAATCATCAAAACTCAAGAATAAAAACCGGTATTTCCTGAGTGAGTACTACTTTTTAGTTGACTGAATGCGTAAAGCTATGCAAAACAATAATTTCATACGTCATCGGAAAAGTTGAGTCGATTTCTGTTACAGCAATGGTTGTGCTATCAGTTTGTATACCTCTCTCATAGCTCTGACACTATTTTTTTCAACAAACAATTTTTCAAAATTATTAACCATCAACTTTTAAATACTTATTAGACGTGTCGGTTCACCTTATTTGAAACCAAGTTTATTTTGATAAAGCATTTAGCTTGCAAGTTTGTGTTCCATTCCATATATCATATACGGTATATGACCTTTAAAAGTTAATCAGTGTCACCTATCAAAGTTCGAGTGATCTATAAGTAGCTAGCGATAAGTAGCTTGATAAAATAACTATTTATTTAATGATTTGGAGTTTTTTTGCAATTTTTAAATGAGTTTTTAACCGAGTAGTGTTTTTAAATTCAAAAGTATCATAATTTGACTAAAGTTAACAAGCTCATTAATTAAGTTTTATGAGACAATAATGTGTTGAAGTTTTGTTTTGAGTTTTTGTGGCATTTGATTGACTGTCGAAATGGTATTAGTGTTGGTCTCACTTCTTGTGGCAAATATTGCTGTCATTCTTCTTAATCTCAACGTATGGATTGCTTTGGGAACAGCATTAGGACTTGTGGTCTACCTCTTTGTTTACTATTGGAAAGCTATCAGACGATTCTACCTGACATTCCCTCGTGATATAAGGTATGGTTTGAGTAGAAGTCATTTGAAACTTCAAAGTTTTATCCAATAATTTATGCTTTGATTCGATATTAGTTTAAAAGTTGTTTTATTTTTACTTAGTTATGTAAATACAGTCAAACCACTGATTTAATTAACTTTTGAATTCAAATTAAACTTTAGATAACTAAATATAAAAAGATCTTAAAAGCTGAAAACAACCAAGATCTAATTATTGATTAATTTATTGGATAAATTCGTTTTTGCTAGTCAATATCAATTACAAATAACATGAATAAAAGTAATGCGAATACAAAAGAGTACACCTGTTGATCCCTTGTCTTTCAATAACCTTTGTCCTAATTTTTTAATCTAATCTAAAAAAGAGCTGAATCTATAGTTAAGATTTTCAAGTGTCTTATCAGAGACTTTTACAAAAGGAGTAACCAAGGTAGGAAAAATAATTAAATAGGTTTATTCCAGGGATCGCCAAGCAGGGGGATCAGGGGGGATTTCTCGGAAAATTTTGCCAAAAATCCTAGGAGGGATCAGGTAGGGGATAAAATGGCGGCCAAAATGCCGCAATTTTGGCAATTTTACCGCTAAATCCGGTTTGAATCCAGTTAAATTGACTAAATTTAGTTTAAATCGTCCTAAATTCAGTTTAATCCAGTTTCGGCGGCCATTTTTGCCAGAATTGCCGAAAAAATGGCCGCCGCGCTTCGCGCGGCTTCCAGATAGGGGGGCCTCTCGAGCGCGACAGGGGGGATTTTTCAAATTTTTCGCCAACAGGGGGTATTTTGGGCTGATCCCCCTTGGCGATCCCTGGTTTATTCTTCTCTATATAGCTATCTTTTGAGCTCTCTCGATCCTCTCTAGTCGAAAATCTCCCTGAAATTGAAAAGCTTGGCGAACCCTGATAAAGATAAAAAATTATGCGTAACTAGTATGACTGATATGTATAAATTTATCATTCGACCTTGGTCGTCTTTTAATTAAATGAAATTAAATTAAAGTGTTTTGCATTAATTTAAAAAATTTGAATTCAATTTTGTAACTTATGTTACTGTAGATAGATTTATAGGATGATTATCTGCTAGATAATTAAATTCCAATTGGAGGCAGGAAAATATTCATTTAAAAATTTGCAAAACTATTTCATTATTTTGAAAAATAAAATTTTCCCAAAAACCCAAAAAAGTTTCGTTGAATTAGATAATAGTTTTTGCAAAAAGTTGAAACATTTATTCAATTATTAATTCAGTTCTTTATAAATGAGGAAATTTGGGATAAAAATGATTTTAATAGTTTTAATTGTCTTAATTAATACATAAAGTGTTAAATTTATGATCTATTTTATGTACCATTGTAGTTGAAAAATTACAAGATTCAATAATTAGCACATCTTTTAGAGGAGCTTAAACACTGTAACTTTATTTCAAAATTTATATTAACTATATTTATAAAAATGTTCAATAATTTATTATGTTACGCATATTCTTATTGACTGGGTGGTTGACACGATTTAAAATCAATTTATCGTTGAACATTCTAATATTTCGAAACTTAAGGAAGAAATTTAAAACTATTTAATTGTTTTTGATTACAGACATTTGAATGAAATTATATTTAAATTCTTAGATCAAAGTCATTATGATATCAACCGATTGGAAAGTTTTTGTTTCTTTTGATTATTACCTTCAGAAAGAGGGACAGTCATTACGTCTTTGGGGAAATAATAAAATCTCTGGTTTAAGGGCAATTCCCATGAAACAATATCAACGGGAAAGTTTTTCTTCGAAAAATCTCTAACTATTCACTCGAAAAGATATAACTTTTAATAATTTCTAATCAGGTTCTGTTAGCTAAACATAATTACCAAAATTTAGTGGGGTTTTCAACAGTTCTGAGTTTCATTTGATAAAATGTTGTTTTTTGAGATTATTTCCAAAGTATTGGCTGTAATTCAAAGCCAATCCTAATATTACTTAATTTTAGTTAAGGAATCAAATAAAAGTCTAATTGATTCCAATTTTTTTATCGCTTTATTAAATCATTGAATAATCACGAGACGAAAGTTTCTCAACCTGCAATTTATCTAAAAGGGATAGCTTTAATTGAATAATTAATTTAACCTCAAATTTATTAAATGATAATTAAGGGAGACGTCGAAAGTATCACGTAGCTTTTGAATATATACTAGTGTAAACCTGATTAAATTCTATCATTTAATTGAGTTATGTAAAATCGGATCAAAACAATTTATTGTTGATTAGCTAAATAGCAAATTTTTGATCCTCGCTCATTATCCTGTTAGTTTCACTTGATTTTCAATGGAAAGTCATTGAATTCTATTTTTAACCGGATTAAATTGAATTCAGAAAATTGTCAATAACATTTTTAAGAGTAATGTAGGCAAATTTTTGAACCCATCTCTCGTCAAAAGCTTTGATTCATTTAAATATTAAATATTAATACAAAGAGAAAAATAGTTGGATCTGTATTTAGTGATTAAGAAAAAAGAGGGAAAACCATACCTTTGATCAGTTGATAATAACAAGTAATAAACCGAAGATATGAAATGGCGTCATTATCAGACAGAATGAATGCAATAAATAAAAATTTCCCTAGTTTAACAAAATCCAACAATTGTCTATATGAATAATATTTGTGTGGAAATAATATGAAGGTCAAAATTTATATAATTGTATAGTTTAAAAATTAGAAAACAAGATAAATTTACATAATTTAATTGATCATAAAAGATTAGATTCTTATTTTTAATTTAATTAATTTGAATTTCTTTTTCAATTTTCGTTGAATTTCGTTGAAAATAATGTAATTAATCACTTGTTTGGGAATTTTTGTGAGGAAGGTTTCAAAATTAAATAAATACATAATTGATAGATATAAAAATACAAATATGAATAGAATGACCAAGGCTGTCAGAAATCTGTAAAGTTTATTTAAGCCAAAGGAATAAAACTAAATTTAAATCTTTATTAATTAGGAATCCTTGCAAATTATACTGAACTTTTTAATTTTCATTTAGAATGATAACCTATGATTTATTTCTTTGTCTCCTTATTATATTTGAAATTAACCTAGAATCTTTAAAAAATAATACACTTTTGAGCTGAAAATTCTAATCTAAATTACCTTGATGATTGATAGAGCCGGTTATGTACTCCTGGGCTCTAAACTATACCTTAACGAATGCAAACGACATAACAAATCAGTGCCAAAGATATTCAAAGAGATCGCAAACCGATATCCGGATCGAGTCATGTATTACTTCAAAGACGAGGTCTGGACTTTCAAACAGATCGACGAACTGTCCAATCAAGTGGCCAATTGTTTCACCGAATTGGGCTTTCATCCGGGCGAAGAGGTGGCGCTCATGATGAACACAAGACCCGAGTTTGTGGCCATGTGGTTAGGTTTGGCCAAAGCCGGACTCATCACTGCATTCATTAATACCAATCAAAGACTGGAAGCACTGACCCATTCTATAACTGTTGTCAACTGTAAGGCTGTGATATTTGAGCCACAATTGGCTAAATGTAAGTTAATTACAAAAAAATATTAGCTAGTTTATATTTTTCAACCATTACATTCAATTTATAGCAATCCAAGAGATTCTACCGGCTCTTCGTGAGAAGACACCATCGATGAGATTCTTCAGTTTCGGTGACCCTATTGTTGCCGAAGCACAAGACATACCTTCACAACCACTGCATGAACTTATTGCACAGTCATCAACAACTGATCCCATAAACCTATCGAAAGGCAATTTCAGTGACAAATTGTATTACATCTTCACTTCGGGAACGACAGGTTTGCCCAAAGCGGCGGTCATTCGTAACCACCGGTTCGTTTGGATGGGAGTTATAATTAAAAGACTCTTTGACTTCACACAAAAAGACAATTTGTATTTAACACTACCTCTCTATCACAACAATGCGGGCACAATGGGTACGGCACAGGCGGTCCTTTTCGGTATAACATTAACTCTGAGGGATAAGTTTTCGGCCACCAATTTCTGGGACGACTGTATTCGTTATAAATGCACTGTAAGTCTATTCAATTTATCATGTTACTCTCCACTGAAAATAAACTTTGAATAATTGAATTTATTTAATGTTTAACTAATGAAAAAATATTTGAATTAAGGGTGCGATGTATATCGGAGAGATTTGCCGCTACCTCTTGGCACAGCCAGAAAAGGCAGTGGATAAACAGCATAACCTCAGGATAATGTTCGGTAATGGACTCAGGAAGAAGATTTGGAATGAGTTTCAGACCCGTTTCAATATCAAACAAATCGGAGAGTTTTATGGCTCCACTGAAGGCAATGCAAATGTGGGTTAGTATTGAAACTGTAATCAATTTTTGAATAAACTTATTCTTGGTTTCACTTCAAAGCCAACTTTTCGAATCGAGAGGGCGCCTGTGGTTTCATCCCGTGCTGCATACCTTTCCTCTGTCGGCTCGTATACCCAGTGGTTGTAATGAAAGTTGACTCGAGAACAGGTGAACCGATTAGAGATGAGAATGGTCTGTGTCAACATGTGAAGGAGGGTGAAATTGGTGAAATTGTGGGTAAGATACATGAAGCCGACCCCTCTCGCGCATACCCGGGCTATCATAATGTGGAGGCGACGAAGAAAAAGATCGTATCCGATGTCTTCAAACACGGCGATAAGGCTTTCCTTTCTGGCGATCTCATGGAAATGGATGACTTGGGTTTCCTCTATTTTAGAGACCGGACGGGGGATACCTTCAGATGGAAAGGTATATATTCGAAAGTGTTTATCACTGCATGTGTTTTACCTGTGCCCTCATTTTCAGGTGAAAATGTGTCGACCACTGAAGTGGAGGCTATCATTCAGAAAGTGGTGACACTCAACGACTGTGTCGTATTCGGCGTCAATATTGAATCTTCTGAAGGGAAGGCCGGTATGGCTGTGATCGCGACGTCGAATAGCAATTCATTTGATATAAAATCACTCTATGCAAAACTCAAAGTCGAACTGCCCTCATATGCCGTCCCATTGTTCGTTAGGCTGACGGATAAGATCGAACTGACCGGCAGTTATAAGCTTTCCAAACACAACCTGGAAAAGGATGGCTTCAATCCCAGTGCTGTCACCGATGAGTTGTATTTCTTGGACAAGAAATCCCAGACTTACGTCAGTCTAACGCCTCAAATCTATGAGCAAATACAGAGCGGAAGTATTCCCGTTTAGGAACTCCTCTCTTATAGAAATTATTTTCGGTTCCATTGAAATTAAATTATATTTAAATCAATTGTTTTTTCCAAAAATTCATTTTATAATAAATTTCAATATATAATGTATAGTTTGTAATTGACTAAGATAAGTCTTGTCAATGGTCGATGGCTTTCTGGACTTATATGAACTTTGAGCTCCACTTTAGTTCTAGTAAAATCATCCTGGTAAAAAACAAAACTTCAATAAAAATGGCGATAGAATTGACATTTTGTTCAATAGCATAATTCATAAAAGATTTAAATATTTTGTTTACCTCAGAAATCACCAATGGGAGTGGGTGCATTTTTTCAAAATATTCCTCCACCTAGATTCCCATGAGATCGCTTCTTTTGGTGACCCCTGGTTTATTTGTCATTTGTATTTGTCATTCGATATCCAAGATTGTCATCACGTGCATTACTTTTTAATTCTCCACTTTGTGCCAATCACATTAGTATGATTTGCCTTGATAAAATCAATTAATTTTAATAATAACTGGATAGGATACTATTCTAATGCCAACTTGTAAATTTTATAATCTTTATTCTTCAACCGAAATATTAAACAAAGGGTAAGAACATAAAACCCCACTGTAGTTGTATTTATAATAAGCTTAGTTTTAAGATAATCAAGGTATAATTTTAGCGCTTACATTGAAGAACCACTACACAAAACTCAATGTCCTTGAAATAGAAATTTCACAGAATTTTCTCCGGTTCTTTTCTTTGAGTACATCTGTTGCACAATATATAGAAGGCACCTCACAATTGTACATTTTATTAGCCAGGCTCATTTATTAAGATTTAGGTCACACCGAATGATAATAAAATATTTCTCTTTTCCTGGTTTACAATGAATGCGTAAAAGCCTTTCATTTCCTAAAAGTCGATCCAAAGAAGTGTTATTTCCTTACCGTACAAGTCTTACAAACTTTCAGTGAGGACTAAGAGTTTATTGCGCTAATAAAACAGGCTTTCCTTATTGATGGTGGCCATAATTTGAAGTGGCCTCGCTCACATTCAAATTTAAATTCAAGAAAAGTTGATTTCTAAATGTTGGGAATGATCTTTTGGGATATGGTTAGAGCCTAACCTAATCCAAGAAAATCTCTTTGTTGCTAAAAACTAGTGAAAACACCTAGCTCTGGTGAAACACCTTTTGACCTTTATAGCGCAAACCTGGACTATTGAAGCGTGCAAGTTACTGGTTTAAACTTTCGATTTCGTATTTAAAAAAATTTGTCTTCATTTAGTGGCCAAATTAATTAAATCAAATTTTTGATATAACTAAATAGCTTTTGAAAACTAAATAACAGTTTTATATTTTTATTGATTTTGTCATAACTTTTATCGTAACTAAAAATCTTTCGATTGTTTGTATAGTTATTTGAGGGCTGAGTGCAGTGGACTATAAAAATGCGCTTTTCTTATAAATCACTTCAATTTGTTGAGTGAAGAGTGAAAACCCTTTGAATCAATAAAATAGTGTCGGAGAACGTGAAACGTATAGCTCAGCTGATGAGCAGGTGCTGGAGAGCTACGGGTGGAGATGGCTAGTATTGGAAAGTGAGATTGAGTCCCTCTGTGTGTGTGCCGACACTCATACAGTGGACTGTCCACTACTCAGTTTTGCCAAACTTATCGCTTCAATGAATCGGCAGTTTTATAGAAGTTTTTCGTTTCAGTCTATCAGTGAAACCAAACGAAACCAAAGCCTAAAGATTGAGAAAATATCAATTGAATGAAAGGCAAGACTGAAAATACTCAATACTCTACTAGTTTATGGACTAAAGGGAAAGGGGACAGGTATTCAAAAGGGAAAGAAAGGCACTGACATACAGTCTCTGAGAGTATTTTACGAGTTTGGCGTTAATGATGTAAAAACGATACGCAAGTGTTTGACGAACTCTACCATAAAATTCACATTAAATCCACTGAAAGCCATACTTTTCCTAAACTATTGTCAAATAGTTAGTCAGGCATTTGATAAGATTTACGTACGTTTAACCTGTCCTCCATTCATACCTTTTCAAACCATTAGCTATTTTGCTAACTAGAATTAGTGCTAAATACTGGTTAAGTTTGACTAGATTATTTTTGTTCATTTTTATGCTAAACTTTCCGTTTATTCTATAATCTTGTTAAAATAATCTAACAAGAATTAAAATTGAAGTAATTAATCTTGCTTAACTATCTCGACAAACTATTCATAAAGCCTTTATGATAAAGGTATTGAATTGATGCCTAGCTAAAATAGATGAGTTTATTCAAACTTTAAATATAAGCAGGTATAACATTTTTCATTATACCAAATTTTTCAACTAAGACATATGGGATAGATTTTATTGAGTTTTGTCCTTGCTCACAGAATTGTCTGTTAAACAACTCTTTCGATTTAAAGTGTTCTTCAGAATAAGTGTACAAATATTTAGTTTAATAAATGGTTATTTCGATTACCAGTAATTCAATAGAAAAGATGTTCGCAAATAAATAAACACTAATTTGAAAGTTATTTTGAAGAAAAACAGCTGAAAATCAATATTAAAAACAGTGTTGAATTTGCACATACAGTGGACAGTTACAGGGAAAGGGTGGACGACTGCTCGGGTGAGGAGTAATTCAATCTAAACCTTACGGACAGCCATTGAACACTAAACATCAGATATTATTGTCGTTAACTCAAGTATTAGTTATATTTGAATGGCATAACTAATCACTCCTTTTAGGGCCTAAAACGCAAATACCTTTTTATTCTGAGCCAAAAATGTATTTGAGTTTAAGGGAAAGGGTTTCAGGCATTCGGAGAAAGCATTTCTTTTTAAAAAGACTTTACTTTCACTCAGAAATCACTTCTTTTGAGGAGAAATTTCTTTTCTTATGGCAACGGAGTTTCGCACAGAATATGTACTGATTGCAGATGTTCCAAAGATATGCAAAAATATATCAGTGAAGCGTGTGCTTTAGTAGAGCACAGGTAGAGTACAGAGTGATTTTCCCACACAGAATAACCCTTTCTTTCACTCACTTTCACTGATATTCTTAAGGATTTTCTTCTAAACTATTGGTTTGAGTTTTGAACTCATTGTTAGCTTTGATTACAAAAGAAAACGAATACTAAGTCTTGTAATATAATAGACAAATAAATATATACAATTGTATAGATATATACAGTATTTAAATGTGTATAAATTGGGCAAAAAGTTTGTCAATTGAATACTAGTTTCGCTTTTGAACCGATGATAGCACAGACTTATGTCGTTATAGTTTTTCTCACTATTTTTCATCGAAGAAAACCTCCATTTAGTCGACAATTGAGCCGTACTCTCATTCATACAAATTTTAAAAACAACCTTTCAATGAGTCTTTAACTAGAATTTGCTTTTAAATATTATCTAGTTATCATTTTACGTGCTCTTTACTTATCAGGTTAATGAGGTTGGTGATTTTTGTAATATTGTAATTCTTTAGATAAATTAGGGATTCGCAACAATATTTAATATTTAATTTAAATAAATTATTTGCTTCTATGAGTCAATACACTTGATGTATTTTTAAAAGTACATATTCAGGATATCACAATTTCCGACTGCCCAAAAAAGAAATGGGCCAAATATTAACATTGAAAAGATATGCATTTGTTGTAAAATAAATGTACTCCCTTTTTGAGAAGTTTGAGAGGTTAAATGTCAAAACTGTAACTTTATTCATAATATAATTGTAAATATACCAAAAACCTTATAAATTAGAATTGGCGGATGCGTCCATTTTGATTTATTTTGTTAATTCAACTCTTAATGTTAAAAAATGGTTTTTATTATTCATTGAAAACATTTAAACATTTTCCTTGTTGAAAATCGATTTACAAAAACTTGAACTTCAATTCGGAGTAAACGTGAAATAGATTTCATTGAGAAAAATCAGTTCTGAGTTGAAGGACAGGTCGTAAGAAAGACGGGCAAGGAGACCTAGTTTGCATAATAATCAATATATAATTCACACGTGAATATGAAATTTATAATCAGAACCGGAATTATCACCACTTGTGCTGAAGAAGAGAGACTCGTCAGTAAGGAAACCGTCAATTCATTGAGATTTCACTCAAATATCATTCGTTTGACAATTCAATAGTAAAGAAAATGTTTCTCAATTCGTGAATTGATT
>JAQGAR010000975.1:0-11126 GCA_034697865.1 Oribatida sp.
GTTTTGTTTAATCAGATTCTCGTTTCGGGTATTTATTTTTGATTCTCTGATTATTTTCATTTCGATATAAATTAATTGTCCGCTAATTTTGGTTTTGCTTTTGGAGTACCCCTTTAAGCGAACATTTTTCCTGGAGATCCAAATAAGTCTTCGCCTAAATATTCAATTCATAAATTAGTTTTAAATTGAATTCGAAATGTAATCGAGAACTGCAAACACTATCGACTCAATGAATAAATTGTCTTTAATTTAAAATTCAAGAAATGTTTGAGTCGTATAAGTAATTATAGGCCAACAGTGGGTGCAAAAACATTAAGGCGTTTCTCATGACTTTTATCCAAAACAATAATTATTTTTGAGTTTTAAAGTCTGTACTAAAAAATGTTTTGTATTGTTATTTATATTTTTGAAACAAATATTATTTATTATTCAAAATAATAGACAGAAAACAGACACAAAACCTAATGATTACATTAATAAAGGAATGCATTAACGCGTTTTGATTTCATAAAATACACATTTGTTTGCATAACACTATTATAGCTTATAATAAGTTAATAAAAATGTTATTTTGGTCTTTATTTTCAGTTGCGAGCCCTCCAGCATCAGATGGCCTCCAAAGGTGGCTACGAGTTCGCACTACCCGTCAAAGTGCAGATACCTGTAGTAGATGTTAAAAATTAGGTGAGTCCTCACCAGACTATCACAACCACAATAGAGTCACGATTTGAGACCATATTCGTTGAATTCGACACAAATTCATAACTTTTGATTACATTTTGATCTTACGTTTGATAATAATTGACAGAAATACTAGTTTTCCAAATGTGAGCCCAAGAAGTATACAAATCGTAAGAATTGTTTGCGAAGCCATTCATCACTCATTGGAATCGACTCTTCACATATTGTGTCAGATCTCGTGATATTCAGATTAATAAATTGGATCTTTACTTTTATCGATGAACTCTCAGATTATCTATACTTTTATCGAACAATTTTTGACATTTTAACCAATAATTGCTTTTCTATTCGTTCCTAAAATACAATTTTAAATGCAATTCATTTGTGATAATCTCTTCTCTGAACGGAATCGAAATGACTTTTTTCACAACGTTTTCAGAGTTTTGTATAGAATTACTTTAAAATTGGGTTAACTTTTACGACAGTAGTGGCTATCGATTGATCATAATTTTAGACATTTTTGACATAACTAACAATTAAACCATAATTTCAAAGAAAACCAGTGATTATTGAAACGGTTTATTTCCACAACTGATATGTGCCTCAAGTCTAACGCCTTCTCTTCTATTACTTCAGATCAGACTCTTTATCCACTTATTTAAGATAATTATTGTAACGAATTATTAATTCATTCAATTATTGTAATGTATTTTCATTTAATTTCATTACTTTTTTTAGATTATAAAAAATTGTTTCATTCGTATAGTTATTAAACTTTTAAAATGTATTTTTGATTTTTCCTTCTTTTTGACAAATAATTCCTTTCAAAGAGAAAATGTATTAAACAAAACGTATTATAATTTACGAAATGTTCTTAATTTTGTTGCACTGAATGAAAACAAATGTCATTATATTTAGAAATACATTTGAATGCGAAAAATGAAATCTAATGGAAAATAAATTGAAAAATAAAAGACGTTTTAAATGAAAATAACTTTTATTTCGTTTATGATTACGAAAAGACATTTAATCGATGGAATAAATGATTGATAAAAATGATAAGAGAAAAGTGTGTTAAATAGTTTTGGCCAAAGAATTTGGTCAATGGTTTGATTCGTCGTCACTCTCGACGATATGCACTGATTTCCTCTTCTCACTCTTCTTATCGAATAAGTCCTGTAAATGGATTTGAATATAAATTTTCATTTGAGATCTTATCGAATGTTTCCTTTTTTTTGAAAAGCAATTAAAATATTTAAAATCCAATCTATATTTGATTGAATCGAAAGCCGTATCTCAGAGATTGTCTGCCAATTGTTATCAGACTATTATCGCTGAAGACCTCAAAAAGAATTAATAAAACATAAGATCTTTTCAATGGGGAAGACGTCTGTAAAAGGTATTAAATATTTCATTATTATTATTATTATTTAATCTGAGATCTGGAATAACGACTGAATTAATAAATGATTTCAAGTTTTCTATGCGTTAAAGTATTTCACTGAAAGTTTTGATAAAATTAAGGAAAAGAATGAGTTGTTGTGCGGAAAAAGGATAAGAATATAAAAAGAATATAAATTTAAACTCAAAATTAAAAGCAGTTTTTTGCTGACAATTATTGAATAATTTTTGGAAATTGTTTTTAATTTTGGAAATAACTTGAAGTTTGTAAATAAGAAACAAAATAAAACACTTTTTGCGGATTTGTTTTTAATCAGTGGAGTGGCGGTCAGATACAAACTGGTATACGATTGAGGAAATGCATACCCTTTCCTATGGCCCTAAACTTTGTTTGGCATTAATTTTCATAGCATTAAGTGATTGTTAATATTGAAAAGCAGTACAGAAATTAATTGAATTCATCGCTCAGTTTTAGAAACAGAAATCAAACCAAATGTGAAATTGGATTTTGAGGAAAGACTCAGGAAATTGAAGTTCTTTAGATTGAATGCCATCTCCAATGAGATCAAGAATTTTCAATACCAGACACTCGACACCGGATTCTGTCATTTCAGACATTAATAATTTTTATTTAGTGGGAATTAATGGCATTTCTATTGAGAAAATGACTGCAATAACCCCTTTGGGATGTTTTGACAAAAATATAATTTGTCGGAAATATCTCTCAAATGAATGTTTGCTTTAAATTATTAAACCAAAATCTAAACAAATTTAATGACTCAATGATTAAGTGAGACATCGCTTTGTTTTCTAAACATTTTAAACAATCAAAAGGCGTTTTTGGTCTAATAAGTCGATGACTTTGAAAAATATAATCACTCAGTCATTAGTAGTGTCGGTATTGTTACTCAAACCATTTATTGTGTCATAAATTATGCCAGGGGTGAACAAGCACTCAGGTTCTAGGGTGGGATCAGCTTCGGTCGGATTTTCTAGGGTGGTAACGTTATGGAAGCGATAGTTTCACGGCCCAATAATGGCCACCATTAAACAGAAATTTCTGATTTTACGCCTAAACTCGGGTTTAAATGCTTAAACCCGGTTTAAATTGACGTTAATTCGATTTAAATCCATTTTTCGGCTAAATTACCGAAAGTGGTCGCAAATCGCGGTAAAATGGACCCCAATGGTGAAAAATGTACCGCATTTTTGAGGGAGAGAAGCTCCATCTTTTCGATTTCTAAGTGGTATTTCAGGATTTTTCGGTTTTAGGGGGTTGAATATCTACACCCTTCGTCAGCCCTCAAATTATACTAAAATATAAGGCTTATTAAAGACTTAATGACTTAACAAAAGTAAATCATTTGTTTGCATCAATAATGGTTTGAAGTCAACCAACTCTTCTGGAGTTCCAAAACCAAAGAATTTATAATTAAAGCAATAAATCGGTTGACTTTGAACTTAAAAAACTTCAGACAATTGCAAAAATAATAAAATTCTAAATCGATATCATCTTCAATGGTATAACATATTTAATGTTTGGGATCAAAAAGGGTCAGCAAGGGGGATCAGCCAAAAATCATTGATGTTGGCGAAATAACAGAAAAATCCCCCTCCTGTCGTGCTCGAGTGACCCCTAGTCTCATTAGGAATTTATCGGTAAATCTGGCCAAAATGGTAGCCCGGAATAGATTTTGGGAATTTCGGAAAAATGAACTCGCTTGAAGACTCGTTTGAAGTCGTCGAGTTGGGGACCCCTGGGATCAAATCCTCAGTAAATTCCAACTTATTTTATTAGTCATTAAAAGAGAAGAGGCGGACAAACATTCGCTAAACTAAATGTAAATTCAATCGCTTTTCTCAATAAAATTTCAAATATTTTATATTCAAACCAATTATTTTTGAGTTCTAAAAAACATTTTGAAAGTGTTGACCAACAACTCTTCGGATTAGTTAACCGATAACTTACACATCTGTCCCCTTAAGTGAAGGGCAATCACTTTCAAACCTGTGATTGAGTTATAGGCAAATATTTTTTTCAGAAAATCCCACATAAGGTTTGAAAAAAAATTAGGCTCTAAACCGCAGGGAAAGTCAAACAGCGATTTTCCAACAATTATGTCTTTAAATATCGGGAATAAACGGGGTTAAGCTTAATTTAATGTATTTTAGGCTCAATTAATTTGACCATAAATTTCATTTATTTTGATTTCTAAATGATTTTCAAATAAAATTTTAGCCAAAATATCATCCATTCATTAATTCAAGTTTTTTAACTCAAAATATTTGTCTTACAATTAATCGCTATTATCTTCTAATTGTATTTTCTTCTTAGAGCTCTTTCTCCTGAAAATATCCTCGTCATCGCTGTCGTCCTCTTCATTGGCCGGCTTGGATTCTTCATCTGACAGTTCCGGGTCATCGTAAGATTTGTTGAAGGATCCCCTTTTATACTGGTTCTTAATCCTAGCGATAGAAATACCCCCCTCCTCTTCATCTTCATCGCCGTCGGGTTCCAAATAGGAAGCAGTGGGTCCTCTAATAAGAGATCTCTCGCGAACTCTTCTTTGTTTGTTCTCTCGTCTAATGGAAGCCTTAAGTCTGTCCTCTTCTTTTTTGATCATTTCCGTTCGGTGTGCTTCGGGATCTTTACCGACATTTGGCAGAACCCGAATCTTTTGTGTCTTTTGACTTCTATCGGCCAAAGAAAGAGTCAATTTTCTGTGAGTAAAGCTTTCAGTAGAGAACGGCCTAAAGTTGAGTTTAGTTCTAAACACTTGCTGTCCCTGAAGTCCAGTTCCCTGACGTATAAACAGATGATTGTTATCTCCAGTCATGAGTTGGAGTTTATGGATATCAAAGATCTCTTCTCCCAAATAAAGAGAAAAAGTTCCGTCAGACCAGCGAACCACTCGAGTATTGCTCTCTCTTTTCAAATCATTTGTATCTTTTTCGAGAGCATTACGCCATCTGATAGTGTTCTCAACTTTGAGTTTGAGTCGAGCCCTGCCCTCATCGTCCAGGTTCTCGTCTTCATCGATCTCTTCTTCATACCATTGGGGGTCATATGGATGAGTGTCGATACTTAAGAAATTGGGAAGTTTAACGAAATGGGTTTCACGGCCTAAATCAGCCACAATTCGAGGGATTTCCACTTCAATTCTGGTTTCCGGTATCGGCTCTTCTGGAGGTTCGTCTTCAATAAATGGTTGTTCGCCGTCGACGTCTCTGTTGACTTCATCACCACTTTCATCATCTCTTCTTTCGTTATCTTTATTCTCATTGACATCTGAATCCTTATCGGAATCCTTTTCGTCGTCATCTTTGGGTTTGTCTTTCCCTTTGTCCTCGTCTTCGTCTTCATCTTCAGAACTAAGTTCACCGAAAATATCCTTTGCTTTTGCACTTTTGTCTGCCATCTCTTCATCCCTGTCCTCATTGTCTTCATTTTTATCACTGTCTTCATTGTCTTCTTTATCACTCGATTCTGTTCTCTGTTTTTTAGGTTCAGCGCTTTCGTCTTCACTCGAATCACTATTATCTTCTAATTGTCTTTTCTTCTTAGGACTCTTTCTCCTGACTATTTCCTCGTCATCACTGTCTTCTTCTTCCTCATTATGTTGTGATTCTTGTTCTTTGATAATATTATTGTCTTCATTGTCTTCATTATCATCTGAAGACATATCAACATTGGCCTCATTGGCATCAATAATCTGCGCCGGTTCTCTATTGACTCCTCTTTCTTCTACTTCCTCATTGTCTTCTTTCTCTTCAATTTCATTGTCACTTCTTTCTACTTCGGAATCATTTCTTGAGTTTCTGTTGTTATCATTACTGGAATCCGATTGACTCGAACTCGAGTCGGAATCGGAGTCAGAATTGTTGCCATTGTTTTTTGGTTCTTCTTCTTTTCCTCCTTCTTCTTCTTCACCGCCGCTTTTCTCTTCGTCTGAATCGTGATCACTGCTAATTAGTGGCGGACCCGGAGTTTTAGGGATGTGATCTGTTTTCCATGCATTCAAATAAAAGATAATATCAATAAAACAATTATAAAAGTAAAATTAAGTAAAATACCCATGTCTTCATTGGAATCTTCATCGCTTCCCAACATATTTCTGAAATCAGCCATAAAGTGTGGACACAATTAAATCAAATTATTGTCTTATTTGACATCAATTTATTGAACCAATGATTTAAACCAAAATTATATTAAACTTCACTAAATTGTAATCAAAATATGAGAATATCGCTCAAAAACAACATACTGTTTGTCAAACATTTCCCCTTTTGTTTGAAAATGTTGTGAAATGCGAAACATAGAGTGCGTTACGCTTTAAATTACTTCTGAAGTTCAGAATCTGAACACAACTTTTTGTTAATTCAAATTTTATTAGAAATCAAATGGTTTTGCAAACATTTGAATTCAAACAATCGATTACTTCAAACCCCACTTTGGATTTCTATTTTAAATTAGTCTTTGTTAAATTTTTAAAAAAATTAAATAATTGAATGAATAGGTGAAATGAGATTACCACTTAAACAATTAGTTTGTATATGTATC
Source organism: Oribatida sp. (assembly GCA_034697865.1). NCBI lineage: Eukaryota > Metazoa > Arthropoda > Arachnida > Sarcoptiformes > Oribatida sp. The sequence continues at coordinate 6,644 of JAQGAR010000975.1, forward strand.
CGGCATGGTCTAGTGGTTAGGATAGCTGGCTCTCACCCAGCAGGCCCGGGTTCGATTCCCGGTGTCGGAACACTTTTTACAATTTTGTTTCTATCACTCATTTGGATACAAGTTTTTTGATAAAAGTTTGCAGATCTATTTTTTGAAAACTGATTTAAAACTTGAAATTATATTTGAAAGTACTCCCAATCAATCAGTGGTTACATAAAAAAAAATTAGGCAATCATTTAAAAATTGAATGATTTGATGCCTCAAACTTTGAAAATTGATTGCAAATACATTTTGAATAAATATTTCTCAAGAAATGAAGAATTTTCTGTATTTAAGGTTTTTATTCAAATTTGAAGCGAAAGATATGATAATAAAAATATTTTATTTCTGAGTCATTAAGTAATTAGATTTGAGTTAATTTCAAACGAAAGACAGAGTGGTTTCTGACGGACTGTTCGACTATAAATTCATTGCACTATTTATAGAGTGTATACTATGTATAAAAAGTAAAAACAATTTTAAACAATTTATTTGAAGACTATAACTACATAATTATTGTCTGTTCTCTGCCTTTATTTTTTTATATGAAAATTCGAGACCAGTTTTTGTGAAAATGCTTGAGAAGCAAAAAAATGGGTGAGTCTTAGCCCAGCAACAAGTGAATAGACCAAACTCTTTGCACATTCAGTTCTAATATAATTAAAATTGGTTTTTCTCCACTCATTGTTAGAATGAATAAAAAGTTTTTTACGATTCATTGCGATATTTATTGGGTTTTGCTGTGAATGAGAACAGATTTTATAGTTTTAAGAGTTGTGTCGCAAAGTATTGATGATATGTTTGGCCCACAGTTTAGTTGTGGAGTAAAAAGTGATTTGTCTTTCACTTGTATTTCTCTATGAATTCAATGCAACTAATGATTGGCCACAGATTTCTAAAAATGAAAGTTGTTTTGACACAAAGTTGTATCTGAGGAGGAATGCCATCAAATATTGCTTCGATCAGAGGTGTGTTCAATGCATTTATTCGGTCGACAAAAAAGATAGAAATATTTTTGAGGCGCATTCTATTATACAGAACAAATTAGGGGGTTCTCAATGAGCCTCGAACGTGGCACAGCCGTGGCACAGGCACCGGCATAGAGCCTCTCCTGCCAGAAGGCACAGGAGGTTGTCAGAGCCAAAGCTAGTGCGCTGCCAGAGTTGGCAGACAAGGTCAAAGGCAGCACAAGGAGTCTTCTATGCTTACAGTTAGAGAGGGATCCTAAGAACCGGTTGGTTCGCCCATCGAAATGGTCCTGTGCTGGAGAATGTGAGCACTTGTGGTGACTATAGCAACATAAGTAAAATTTAAAGTTCTTTGTGTTAACATACCAGAGGAGGAGCACTTTCTTAAGTCAATTCTGGCAAAATTGCAAACTTGAGAGTTGGGTCAACTGTTGGACTGTTTGAATGGTTTGAATGCCAGTCCTAATGCCTGTATTGGCTCTAATGTAACTTTTTGTGCTCAATATTTTGCATGGTTTAAAACTTTTTGTCGTTTAACAGACACGTGAATGACTTACACATTGAATAAAGTAGGGGTAAGTCATATCTCATTCAAAATAATATTTGAAACAATAATTGTGTGACAATACAAGTGTCGGCTCTCTATTAACACAAATAATAAAGTGTGCAAAAAATGACCCGAAATAAGTTACTCCAAAAATACATCTCAAGTTTCTCTCCTCAACAGAAAGCGATAGCACTGGTAAGCAATAAGAGTCCAAATTCTCATTTGTTTCGCTCCTATCATATCAATGGTTCCTTTCCTTTGCATTCCTTAACAAAAACTTATTTTTGATACAAATATTATTTTTGTGGTATATTTTTGATTATCTATAAACTAATGGCAAAACTAGATTTTGATTCAACCATAATATTCTATATAAAGCAACAAAATTCAAACCAATGGCAATGCGTTTAACTTTGATCCGAGCGAAGTTAATTACAAATAATTGGAATTCTTTTCTTCTGTTTTGAATATTTAATGCCATAAAAGCTTTTGAGATCAGATTCAGACCTCCAGATATAGACTCAATGTTTATGTAGAAAAACAAAAATCCGATACAAAATATTTGAATCAATATATCATTAAATATAAAACCAAATCCTTTTTAAAAATTAATTCGTTGTGCACTCGATATATGCCTTCAAATATTGTTTAATATTTTAAGGTTTTTCTTAATTTTAACCCAATTTTTATTTATTAGTGGATTTAATTTCAGTGATTTATTCCAACCTTTGTTTTAAACATTAATATTATTATATAATTTTCGTTAAAAGCGTTTCTAAAGTCTTGAGAATTATTTAAAGAATTCGTCAAAAATTGATTTATAGTCTTTAGATAATTTTGATATACAATTCATTTCAAATGAATTGAAGTATTAATTCAATTGAATTATTGATATAACTTCTGCTGTCATTTGATTTGTAAAAGAAATTCATTTTCATTAGTCTCTTAGAGAAATAAAATTAAATATTTATAACTTCAAGAAGTGAACAACTTTTTCAACGAATAGCTTTTCCAAAGACAATAGAGGTTTCAGTAAAACACAAGCATGCTGATATTATGCTTGGGGTATAAGCTCAATGTTATTTTTACCAGAGTTTACATTAATTGAAAAGTTGTCATTGCATTCCACTTGGTATTCAATATTACTTTCACTTATGTTCAGTTTTTAATGCCACTCAATCATTTGCGAGAAGGCTCATAGAGAGAGAGAGAGAGAGAGAGAGAGAGAGAGAGAGAGAGAGAGAGAGAGAGAGAGAGAGAGAGTCATTGAGATTCTCAATAAATTCACTTTTAAATTAAGTTTTGAGAGAATAGTCTAAAAACAGTTGACGCAAATCTGATGCACAAAAATAAGTTTAAATGAGATCCAGTTTTGGAATCATTGCATATATAGCTTTTATTTTAATTTTTGTAATAAACACTCATTTGTTTCTCTATTTTCTCCAAATTTAATTAATGCGAGAATTTTGTCGAAATGAAGTAATTATGAGTTAATTCATAGCTTTTCTCTCAATTTTTGTAATCATTTCTTACGATAAACTCGAAGCAATTGCGAACATTTTTTTTGCCTCATAAGAAGACACGAGCAGTGAATTGTCTGTAGTAGTTGTGGTATTAGTGATCATAACCTGTTTTGCACACCACTTATATGAAAAATCTTTGAGTCTTTTTCTCCAAAGATATTTTTACTGATTTTGTTCAGTCAAATATTGAAATGTTCTGAGTAATCATCAGTTTCTTCACGATTATTGCATTCATGTAATTAAATTTTTAATCATTTAATCTGATTTTTCTCTTCCATACCTCGAAAATAAGTTCAACACAAGAGATAAAAACAACAGAATTAATGAACAAAAATGTTATTTTTGTTTTTCTTTTCGCCCGAAATTATAAATCAGAAAATAAAACGGAAACACGAATTGTGTTTTGGATTATGACATAAAATATCTCTTCATATTTCGTTATGATATTAACGACTTCACAAATTAAAGGCTTAACTCAGTTGAGGACTGAACACAAAAACAGTAAAAACCAGTCTTTGACTAAAAGCTTATTCAAACAAATAGTCTAAGGCTGCAAATTCTAATAAAATTAACATGATAAATCGTCAAATAGTTGACATTAACTCTTTGCTATCATTATTGATGTTATTATTCTTCTGAATAACTTTTCTGTTCAATCGATTGTTTGATTTGTTCACAACTGAAGACAATATATCTTTTGTGTTAATAAAACCTTTTCCTCTTCACGAGTCACTGATTTGTGAGAATTATTGAATATTTCTTTGAAATCACAGCAAAAGATTGTTTAGCAATAGCTCTAAGCGTTTGTTTGTTTTAAATGTTTTACGCAAAAGAAGAAAAATAGGAAAAAGCGATCGAAATGTTTGTCTGATTTTAAAAGGTTTAGTCTTCGAACGAAAGAAAAAAAAGTCTGATATACTTCAGGCCAGAGTCGGACATATTTTTCTTCGGGAACTAATGTGTATTAAGAGATAATTGTGTTGATAGCGTGCAAACCTATTATTATATCATCTTTTAAGACTTGTAAGACAACAACTGAGTGCATAACTGTGTGAACTCCGCATCAATGAGTTCTCAGTCACAAAATCTGATGCGATGAACGACAAAAATTTTGGTTAATTAACGAGAAATTTAAATTAGTTTTATTTTGATCTTCTTTTGAACATCTGTTTTCTAAGAGAATCTCATCATTCCTGACAAACATTTTATAGTTTGTCTTTTGCATAAATGCCAGGGATCGCCAAGCTCGGCGACTCCAGGGGGATCAGGGGGGGATTTTTCGCAAAATTTTGCCAAAAATCCTAGGGGGGGTCAGGTAGGGGATAAAATGGCGGCCAAAATGCCGCCATTTTACCGCTAAATCCGGTTTAAATCCAGTTAAATTGACTTAATTTAGTTTAAATTGTCCTAAATTC
>JAQGAR010000976.1:0-11122 GCA_034697865.1 Oribatida sp.
CTCTTGTTATCTCTCCTTGTTGTTAAGTAATTCTTGGTGCAAATGGCCCTTAACAAGAGAGAGGTTCGACTGTATTTATATTGTGATTTGACTCAAATTTTGTTAATAATTTATTTTAGTTTTTATTTAAATTTAATCAATGCGTTACAAAATTGCTTTGAATTTAATACTTTTGTGATAAGTAGTGATAAGTTTTGTCTCACATATTATTCAATAGCGATTCCAATCAAACAATTTATTCAAAAATTGGAGATTTACATATTATCATGGAGAATTTATGGAGAATCAAAATATTTATTAAGGGCAACCAATTAATCTATATTTCATTTGTCGCTTCAAAACAAAATTCGCACAAATTATTGAATTTAAAGGAAATTCTTGAAATTATTTTTGTTACTCTTTCTTAGAAATTCATTAGTATTTTTAAAATGATTTGAGATTTTCATCGAATCCAAGAAAGAAAAAGATATATTTAATTGATTTTTAAAGAATTATAAATTTTGTTTGATTTGTTTGAGGAAATTCAAAAGTTTGAGACTTGCAATGAAAAAATGAAATGTTAAGAAACCAATGAATGACTAAATTTTTCTGCCAAAGTTTGTTGATCTTTGAGAGCTGGCGATCACTGATGTTGTCGTCCAACACATTCAATATTGAATTCGTATTCCTATAGGAATAGAGAGCTTGAAATCGAGTAATACTAATCTGATGGCGAATCTCTAATTTTGTGCGATAATACTGTGGAGCCTCGGAGTGGAAGAGAAAATGGGCCACTTTTTTACTGATTACATAATGCAATACCGTTTAGATTCTGAATAGAGAGGTATTGGCCATTGGGTTACTATTCTTTAGCGAAGAGAGAGATCTAATCCACTTGTGTTTTGTTGTGTGCGTACAGCGAATGGAGAACACAATTAGTTTTGTAATGCTATCAACACATCTGCCGTTTGACTCATTGCACGTTAAATCCAACTCTATTTACCCAATATATCCCAATATGTGCTCCAATCGATTCTTATTTAGATGAAATTTCACTTATTTGCGATTTTTCGGGGAAAAATTGATAAGAAATATAAAAAGCCATTTCGTCTGAAATATTCCACAGTTTAGCTTTGATTTTGTAAAATATTTGTGTGGTTATGGTTTCCACGAATCACTTTTACCCGGAAATACAGCGCTAAATAATAGTTAAGCCAAACTCTGAACATTTAGCATCAGTCGGGAATCAGTGCTAAAAAGATATGCTTTCTATCGTTATAACAGAAATGACTGAATGAATGATTCCGTCTCATCCATAACATGTCGATTATGTCTTTGTATGTATCGAACACTACACCGATCCAGACGTGCAGATCATTGTAATAGTGGGCCATTTTGTTGCACAAAAAATATTTTTTCCCTCACATGCATTGAATCCCCTGAACAAGAGGGGGACTCTGATAAGAAAACGGAAACTTAGGTATATCATCAGACTCAATATTTTTTTTGTAAATTCAATATCATATCACAGCGTCTTCAACGGCTCTCTCTCTCTCTCTCTCTCTCTCTCTCTCTCTCTCTCTCTCTCTCTCTCTGACTCACTGTTCATTCAATAATATAAGTATCGGTGTATTTCTATTACATGATTTTGGTTCGCTTTCGTGCACTCATATATTCGTTGAGTGGATGGTCCGCATGACTTACTCACAGAGTATTTCAGAATATTTTTATTGAAATTTGTTGTATTCTTTGATCTAATGTTTTCTCAACCGAACGTTATTTTTATAATTCTCTTTCGCTCATTGCATTCAATATAAATGCGGTGTATGTATGTATGTATGTGTATGTGCGAGAGAGAGAGAGAGAGAGAGAGAGAGAGAGAGAGAGAGAGAGAGAGAGAGAGAGAGAGAGAACGTTCTAGATAAAGTTAGAACAAACCTCAATTAGAAAGTGGGATAAATCTGAAATAAATCTAAAATAACAAAACTATTGAAATCAAAATTCAATGCAAATCCTGACAACAGTTTGTGGAGAAGTGAGGATCATATGTGAAACGTATGTCAACTCATTTTATTCGGACGAGTATTGAGTTCTCGAGAAAGAAAATGTGGAAGAGATGACACTATCATTCAAAGTGTCCGCTTTTAGATTTATAAATTGTATATAACATATAAGTTGGCATCGAAGCAGCTCTAAGGCTGATAAGAAGGTTGTTTTGCCCGCGGGATGTGAGGCAGGCATTGCTTCGACTTATAAAGCATAACAGGATAGAGGATAGCAGAGAACAGTCCGATTATACATCTGTTGATGTAATGCTGTTGATTCTCAGGTCGGCTTTGGCTCAAAATATTACTCATTTCAATGCGTTGTCATTATTTTCATATTGACATCACTCACAATATCGACGCACGACTTTTCATATTTTGTTTGTTTGCTAAATATATACAACTTTTGCATGTTTATAATTTTCAAGTGTTTTTCTTAAAACGTTTGACCTAAAGATGTTTTGATTTTTATGTAAGAAAAAAACAGTTTTATAATCGCATTCAGAATTGCTATGCAATAAGTAAGTTGTATTCTGATTCAAATTTAAAGTGGATAAACACCCGGCACAACTTGAATTTCAAACTTTTTGTGAAAATTCTGTAGTTTTGTGTTAAAAAGTCAATCCATGTTTTAATGCCTGGAAGTGAGCGGTCGATCACTAAAAGCAACTATAAATTTGAAAAGTATCTGATTGTCAAAAGTGTACAACAAATTAGATGTTTTCAGTTACACCTGAAAGTGTGCAACTGACTCAGCACTTGCGGAGACCAACCCATCCAAACGATTGGCATTCAGTTTTATTGCTGTCAAATGGAGGTAATACTCATAAAACTCATAAAATAAATATTCTGTTGAATTTCTCTATCAAAATTATAAACATTAGACTTAAGACTAAAGAAGAAGCATAAAAATTAATATCAATTAGATTTGCGAATAAATAATTTCTAAAATCATTTGATTACACGAATAATTCAGATTTCTATAATTATTGAGTCGAATGACATAATCGACTAATTATTATGTGTTTATCTGAAAGTCATTTGTATTTTAGTGGATATTATTTCCTAAACATATAAGAGTTGAATGTTTGCGATATTTCTAATGTTTTTCAGTTATATTTGAGTTACTCTTTAGGAGCAAAACTTGGTTAATAGCAGTATCATTAGCAGTGGCTCCTCCTTACCTGGGAATGAGTGGATGGGACAGATATGCATAGCTATTCACAGGGCAAGCTATGTGAGCACAGGCCGTGCATAGGCCCCATAGGGTGTCATCATCACTCATCCCATAGGGCTAAGACTTTTCTCTTCCTCGCTGTGTGTCTTATATTGTGAACGCATTGATTGGAATTAGTTATGAAGTGCTGTTTTGCTCTTTTTATGCCTTCAATGCCTTCTATTGATTGTATATTTTGTTGCTTTTAGTTCAATGAGATTACTATTTATTGTTTGCAATTCTTTATTTATAAGTTGTTTTAATTTATTTATTTTGATTTCTATTTCGCTCTTTTATTTCAAATGCAATCATTTATTTTTAAGTCAAATTGAATATTGAATTTGTGTCACGCATTTGATGTCATCCGTAATAAACGCACGAAAATTAGAAGAAAATTTTGGCCTAAATTGAATTCCTCCGAAGACTTCATTAAATTGTATTATTAATCGAAACAAAACCATTTCATCCATAAATTCAAAGTAAAGTTTTTATAAACGCTTTTGCATTCAATTCTGAGTTTGTGTTGAATGAGAGAAACACTTCATTCGAAAAAACGGTTCAATGAATTAAAAGTTAATTTTCGGCTCTCAGTTCTCAACGCAATGTAATGAAGATTTTATTGAACCAAAAACCTATTACTGGGTTCAAAAGGTGTGCATAAAAATTGTTTTCAACCAAATAATACACTGATTCGTGAAAACAAATTAATAAACTTTAAACAAAACTCAAAATGCTGCGGACAGACTCTCCAGCGGGAACGCAAACAACACTGGTAGGTTTAATCACTATATTTCACTTTGAGCCAGAATAAAAGAGACGTTCTAAGAAAGCTGCTCTCTCTCTCTCTCTCTCTCTCTCTCTCTCTCTCTCTCTCTCTCTCTCTCCCCTTCCAATTTATTTTGAAGACAAAAGAGAATCACTAAATCATGTTTTAGTTTCATTGCAATCGATTTTTCTTTGAAATTAAAGCGCTTTATATGAGTATTTTGTGTGCCATCTCTCTGCCAGTTATTTGTCGAGTTCTTTGGCCTCCATTTCCATTAGATTTGTGTCCGTCACGTATATCTTTACTAAGACTATGAGATCTGAATTTGACTTTTCCCGTGAAAACATCCTCTTTTTTGGTCATTTTATGAGAAACGCAATTCAAGTCAGGCCAATGAACTGAACCTCTGATTCTTCATTACCTATAGTCGATGCTCCGATACATTTATATGTCTCCTCATTTTCCACTTATAAACACTTCTTATCGGTATTCCAACAAAAAAACAGAGATTTAACTGTTTTTGAATGAGACAGAAAAATGTAAAATATTTATCATCGCTATATTTCCTAATGTAAGTCACAATAGATGCGAATCGATTAGGAATAGTATAGTACTATAACTTATAGTCTATGAGACACTTCTCTACTACTGATGACATTTCTTTGTAAAATCACAATAATTTCCATAAACATTATGCGAAAGAAGTCAACAAAGAAGAGTCAGTAAAAGAATCAAAAAATATTTTGAATGACATTTTCCAGAATAGTTTAGGCTTTGGTTGGCTTACGCTTGTAATGCACTCTTCAACTAATGGTTTCCACTACGAACTGACTCATTAATGGTATCACAGAATGACTACAATAATATTGTTTTTTACTCCATTCAAGCTTTTGCTGGGCTTTCAAATATTTTAAAGTGCTCTCTCTCTCCCTCTCTCTCTCTCTCTCTCTCTCTCTCTCTCTCTCTCTCTCTCCCTATCAGCACATCTTTATTTTGAAGTGAAGTGAATCCGTCAACAATTATGGTCATCAAAGTCTATTCTTTTCTTTTTAATGAATATTTATTGGTCGCCCATTAGTTTGGGTTCAATGAATCGCTGCATTATTTATCAATTGTTGGAATCATATGAATACCAATGGATTCCAATGAATATCAGTTATAAAAAAGAAATAAAATTTGTTTTACTAAAACAATAATTAAATTCTAGAATTAAGAAAATTTATTTTCACTCAATAAATATTGAGGTAGATACTCTTCTGGTACTCATCGAGAAATTTATTATGAATTAGCTCTAGTAATTTTATTGTTTTGCAAAAATAAACAGCATTAACTCTTCAATAAATTTTCACTTTTCATATAATCTTTTTATTTGGATGTTTCTTATCTAAGAACTAAAGAATTAAACGAATGATTCATTACAAACAATTTTTGAAACTAAGTTTGTTTAGCATTAAATCATTTATCAAATTAGTTGTTTAAATGAGTGTGGTCAATCTTTCATAAAAACAAATAATATAACCATTCATGTTTATTGATCATACAAAAATACTTACATTCAATCGAAAGCAAGACCAAATTTATTTATTTATCAAAATGTTCTATAATTATATAAAATTAAATATTCTTATATTTAGCCATTGAGTCAATTTAAACGTTGAAGATTGTTTTTCTCAAAAAATTTCAAGCAAATCATGTCATGATATCCATTGCGGTACTTATTTTCTATTTGTTTGTTTCTTCGATTTTTACGTAAACAGTATTTTACTGAATGATCAATGTTTGGGATAACAGTGTTTAAGACAATTTTGAGATCATATATCCAAAAATAAGGACATATACGACATAACGATTATTACTGGAGTTCAAAAACAAACAAATTTTCATTACTTACAAAAATAGTCAAATGAATCGTTAGATTCTATCGTTTGTAGCATTAATTTAATGCCAAATAAATTAATGTTAGCGTTCGGTAAAGTTTTACTTAAAATCTAATTTTGGGGGAAATATTTCAATTGAAGAAATATTTAGAAATAATCAGCGAATTCTTGAAATAATTTCCTGTAATTTTCCCATAAAATTTTATTTCAAGTTCAGAGAAGAAGTCAAATAAAAACTGAATGAATTTGAAACATATCTAAAGCGTTTCATTCATATTCTTTTTATTGGTGTTAAAGTAATTTGAAACCAGTAACTTATTTGATGGCTTCTGTTTAAATTTTTCTTTGTTGTGGGCGTAAAATGAAGTTTTGAAACGAGCCTAACGTGCGATTCCTTAAGGTTTGAGGCAAAACAATGTCGGCAGCGATGGCTCTGATTATTCTTTTGAGCTCTTTCTGATGTCTGCCTCTTTACCTAATTTTCCCTTTCGTTTGAATCTCGAACACAGCGTTGCTTTTCATCAACACTTTCCTCAATTGACAATTGTTTTGTTTTATATCTATTATTATAATAATTGAATTCATAGCACAACTAAACAAATGGCAATCTTTTCTTTGGGCGATCTTACACTGTTAGACACTGTTATACAATGCTATACACTGAGGCACATAATGATGGCAAAATAGAATGCTTAAATGTAAACAATAGCCTTAATTATTTGAAATTTATCAAGTTATCATTATGTTATGTCAATTGCTTTGTTGATGTATTGGATTGAAGAGAATTGTAATTATTTCTAATCAAAAATCGATATATCAGTGACAAGAGATTTATCTATTTTGTGAGCATAAAGCAAATTAGAGATTCGTTGTTCTGAATGCACCTGCAATTTGATTTTTGGATAATTTATCCGGAAACCACTCTCTGACTTAACATTCGTTTATATCGTTCATGATTTTTATGTATCCATAGATTATGTAATTCGAGGCATTCAATCAAATGCTATTCTCTCCGCCTTTTCTTAATAATAATAGGTTTGGAGCGAATTTTTTCTCAGAGAACTATCGTATACTTATGTGGTAGCAATACTCCGGTGCCATTAGGTTCGGCCCTTTATGGCTCAGACATTATAAGTGATTGGTATTCAAGGGAGGAGATCACAAAAATTACATTAACGATAGTGTTTATCAACTAATGTATACATTGTTTTTAAATGTATTCAATTGTTAGAAATTCAACGACTCTTCTAATTATTTACTGAGAATTTTCTATAGATATCAGACCGAAGATAATTGTTCGTTATTGACATCTAAGACATCGTTTAATGATCTCTTGATGTCTTCATGGCTTCAAACAAACAAAGTTCACGTTTTAAACTCAAAGTTTTTTACAATAATTATTGTTTTCATTGGAATAAAAAAAACAAAAAGTAATTATAAAAATAACAGAAGAATAGAAGTGAAACCAAAAGTTTTCTTTTTTCAAAAAAATGTCAAAAATGATAATAATATGAGTCTGAAAGCAATGAATCATATTTTATGTGATTTTCCCCAAAAAATGTGATAATAACTAAACAATTCACTGAAATTTTATATAACACTTTCAAAAGATAAGACTTGTGTGGTGTCGGGTCTCTTAGTAGACGCGCGCCCGTGGGGTGCGATTCAGACTACTTTTATTATCAAATGATTACAAATTCTGTCTGAGACTATGATTTGGATAAATGTTCGCAATTCATAATAATCGAGTTAAATTTTCTCTTCATTTTTATCATTATTTCAAATGCCTTTCAAATAATCGATTGATTTTATAGAAAAATATCCGAAATTAACTTGCTTAACTTGCTAAATTAACTTAACTAACTTATTCTTATAACAATACTTGTCAATTTGACGAATATTTTAACGATAAATTGTGTTTAAGATATTATAATTTAAAAGTTGTTTGTGTTTGAGTACAAAGAAAATTGTTTTCGTCTGTTTTGAACACATTATGCAAAATAGAGTTTAAACTTTAAAACAATAAATATTCTTAAAAGCAGTGGATATTCAAAGAAATGTTTGGCCATAAGAGCAGTGAATCTCAATCTTTTGCTAATTTAAAGTTAATGTACATTAAAATTATGGACCTGTCCTATCATTAAATGATAAGTGAGTAAAGAAGAATTTGTAAATACATTTGTAAGACAGTTAAGTCCAACTAATTTCGGTGTTGGTTCTGATGTTTCATTGGTGCCAACTCTGGTCATTGTCGATGATTGTAATGCCATAATTGCGACATTTTCTAGATATTGTGAGGAACGTGCGATTGCATACATAACGAACTGGCTAAATGATAGGGGACTTCATATTTGGTGTACCCCTCGAATGGGTATCGCCATTATTGCCATTATTTTGAGCCGCAGCGCTATTACTTGACTTGCAATGGATGCGAGTCTGAGTCTCTCCACTATAATAAGCAGTGTTTAGTTCACTTTTTCGTTCAAACGACTGCCTCCTCCCAAGTTTTGCATTTAATTGCATCCCTAACCCATAAAACAAATCGTTTTTTGCGCTACACTTTACATATTCACCTGCACTCAAATATATTCACTAAATATACGTTTGATTATAGATAGGAAATAAAAATATGCTTAAAATTATCCGAATAAAGAAAAAACGAAATCTCAAATAAAAAATGAACTTAATTTATATATAAATTACCAGACATATATTTTTCTATGTATATGACCACTGATTTGTGTGTTGATCATAATGTCATTCATTATTGCGGATAATTTTACTGATAGAAATCCAAATAACATGTTTGAGATTATCAGAATTTATTATTTCTTTATTAACAATTCAATGCATTCTTCAGTCGAATAAATTTTTAGCTCCGATTCAATTCACTCCACTTTCAAATTAAAACCTCTTTTCATTGCAATTGATTTTCAGTACTCGAAGCTCAGTTCTAAGAATAACTTTTAAAATATTTACTCAGAAATCCGGATAAAATTCTTTTATTTTTATTCAAAGAATTTTTTAATTATTTATAAAATTATAGTGAAATACAGACGAAAATTAAATAATGATCTTAATACTTCTATGATTCATAAAACTGACTTGAGCATTGGCGAATCAACAGCCACAAGCAGTAATTTCAAAGAAACTAGCCGAAAATTTTCACATAATTTCCGCCAAATTTTCCATGCGCAATTTTAACAAGAACATTGTCAGCTTTCGTTGTCAGTCAGCAACAAATGTTCAAATATATCATAAGTTATGATTCATAACAAAATTATAAGTTTAAAAGTTAAAAATGAACACAAAAGAAAAGATTACTTGTCATATTAAGTTTTAATCAGAATATTTAAGTTAAAAAGGAACATTCAAATTTCAATAAATTACAGGCTAGTTTTCCATCTCTTGGTGCTCATTTTTGCATTGACATTTTCTTTAGAAAATTAATACTATTTCCAGAGGCTTTTTGAAGAAACAACCAAGTCAATTTTTACCACAAGTTTTACCTGAATTTATTTTTTGTTCCCAAAGTTATCCAAATGAAGAGTTGATAAAACAAGTAAAGCATTGACTATACCATAAGTGCTGTGTTACGCAACACATAACATCCCTTTCATAATAATTATTCAAATTCTTATCTATATCTCATTTTGACTACAATTTCATTCAAAATTAACATTTTTATTTTCAAAATCAAAATAAATTGTCAATTTTGACTTGCTAATTTGGCTCTATTTCAGTGATAATACGCAATGATTCCCTCAATTACTTTGAATTTTCAAGACTTCCGATATTATGAAATATAAGAATAATTCATAATAATAAGTCGTTTTTAGAATATCTTCAAATGTTTATCATTTTATTGCTTTTTTAACAAAATATAAATGAAAAAACAAATTAAATTAAACTAAATTGTTGTTTATCAAACAATTATTAGACACCACCACAAATGTCCGTTGATTTTGATTCTATGACTTTCAAACTTGTTCGACATGTATTTTAAGCAGATTCATTTGTTAAACTAATTTTTCTGAGTGTTTCAAAATTTAAATAACAAAATATTTTTCGGATATCTGTTAAATTTAATGATTGAAATGCATCTCATTCTCTGGTAATAATAAGTAAAAGTCCTCGTCAAGATCAAGGACAATCAATTAGTGACTTTCTAAATATATTGGTTTTGTATAACTTTAATAGTCTCTAAAGAAGTATTATTGGCTGTAATTTAAATCGAGTATATCTTAGGTTACATTTTACTCATCAGAAATTGAAAAATAGTAACAAAAGAAAGAAAAATCAGAATTCATAACACTATTGAATAGTTTTGATAGTATGACCGGTGCTTTTGGTCACAGCAGGCATTCCTTGTAAACCACTCCACAGGGTTTCTGAAATTAACTTTCGATCGCCTTTTTTGTCCGATAATTGTATGTAAAGGCCTGAGTTTTGAGTTCTGCCAATCACTGGCTTTCCTCCGATGTTAATATCGGAGTCAAAGTCAGACACATTGACTCGACCAAGAACAATCAAAATTCAGTTAATTTTTGTTATATTTCTTCCATGTCTTACACACAAAAAGATATTTCCTTTCATAACAATAATTGAATGCTTAGGTTTAAGAACTGAATTTCACAAAACATTTCTTAAAGAAAATTTCTAAATTTGAAACTTTTCACATATATTAGTGAAAGACATTATTTTCGTGATTTTTAAATATGAGCTATCATTGGATTTATCTATTATTCAAATGATTCAAAGAAAAGTCAAATTTTGATAATCCATTAGAAGTTTAATCTTAAATAAAAATCAATTAAAAGAGAGAATTAAAGCTGAAAACTTATTTAACATACATTTTGTAAATATTTTTATATTTGAAGATTTTTTTCTGTTTTGGTCTGAAGACTAAGTAATCAAATTTGTGTTCTCATTAGATATGAGATTCAAATTAAATACTCAGTTCATTTTGAATAAATTTTATGAGAAATTTCACAAATTTCTTAAATTTCTAAGAACTTTCAAACACTTTATAAATGTTAACGAAGACGAGCGAAGCAGACAAATGTATTGACTTCAAAACTTGCATTTCTTTTAAGATGCCTTTGAATAGCTTGTCGTCCCCTCCTTTCATAGGGTTTAACACCACTTGTCCGAATCCCACTTAACCGAATCCCACTTAACCGATTCCCATTTGACCGAAAATAGTTGGCCGAATCCCACTTAACCGAAGCTCACTTAG
>JAQGAR010000977.1:0-11106 GCA_034697865.1 Oribatida sp.
TTCTATGTCTTCTATGGCGATGCTATGCATGCAGTGAAGCAAACAGTATTCTACAGTAGAAATGAGGACTCAAAGGAAACGCACACTTGTTTTGATGGGGAGTCAAAAAACATTAATTTTGCGATTCATTCGATTGCATTCCAGCGGCAATGAAGATGAGGACTGACAACCAGTTGCTGTGGAAACCTTTCATTAAACTGACAGGCATTCAAACACAACACCTGCAACAATCTTGTATTGGATGTGTTGGCGCCCAAACAATAAATACATGGAATAAATACCAATCAAATTCTTAATCCTCCAGTTTATCGGCGATTTCGCCACTTTTTCAATAACAGAAATATTTATCGCAAAAACAATTTCATCCAAAAAATGATATTATTGTTTGAGATCTATTCTGTTCTTCACTTAATTCACTTTTTCTACAAAACTAATGAAATGAAGAATTTTTGGCATATCTTTCATTTGGGTATAAATATTAAGAATTTGAATTCTGAATATTCTGTTAAATTATATCTAATAATAAACGAGATTTTTTGTTTCGTTTCAACACTAATATTAATGTTATAAAAATAAATCAATTTTTCGAGTCTGACTCGAATTGAGTGAAATGTTTGAAATGTTTTATTGGATTGAATTGAAGTAAAGACTTAATGCTTTTCATTGAAAGGAGAGAACATTATTTACAGAACTATATCATCACTTATTGGCTGACATTCATCCAGAATTGGCACTCAATGAAAGGCACAAAACGGTGAGTGAAACTCTGAATAAAGCGAATGCTGTGCAGAATATTAGCTTTTGAACAAATGCCTCGATATATAAGTGAGTGACAGACATGAGAACAACATTATGTGACACTCTTTTGCACAGCTCTCACAACATCTCTGATTGCTTTGCTTACAATCAAAAGTTTTATTGCGAACGACAAATACTTTTCATCCGAACAAATAAGTGAACAACAATTCCTAAAAACTCCACTTTTTCTCTGAGATATCGATTAAAATAATTGTCAAAAGCGTTACGAATCTAATGTAAATCCATTAGATTTTGTTATACACTTTCCCTATCACTCACATAAAACTGTTCTCAAAGCACTTCACGATTAAAACATAACAGAACTGAACAAAAAAATGCAAACATATCCTAATTTTACTCATTTTTACTCATTGCTAAATATATTCTCTTTATTACAAATAATGGACAGAAGTAATAAAATAATAATAATAATGGAAATAATGAATAAATTGTTGACAACAGGAATGAGAATAGATTTGTGGAAACGGAGTGAATATTAATAGGAAAACATTATTTCTCTGTCTATAAGTTTGTCTGTACAGAGTGTGCATGTAACTATGTATATAATTTGCTAAAATTGAGAAATTGTTTGAAAGAATTTGTTTATGAAGTGTTCAGTGAAACCAATAGTGGCAACAGTGCCGGTGTGGCCATTCATTGTGTTCACTCAAACGAATACAATGGGGAGGTCTCAGCAAATGCCAGTATTGGCAGTAATCCAGGCATAACGCTTCGGACTCTACTCTCATTTAAATCATTCAATACAAAGAGCACAGGAATTGTGAAGGGGTTCACCACTAATACGAGCGTTTAATGACTCCCGTAGTGGTCATTATTGTGATCCACACCTAACGCAGAGCCACACAAACTGTACATTTGATGTCGTATTTGCCTAAATAACTTGTAAGAAGGGAATGAAAGGGTCGGCATCTTTTTGGCTTAAACCTAATTGAAAATAGTTTTCATTTGGGACAACAAAAGTGCTATAATTACCCGCTTTGGCTATTATTACCATTTCTTATGATTTGTCAATCGATACAACTATTGCTTCATTAAAGCGGTTAAAGTGAGTCCAAAAAATCATTATAATATATGGCAAATATAAGACTGTTGTGACGCTCAGCACTTCTCTCCATTGGTGGCTGTCATCAGCGAAGAGGTGGTGTTGGCGGCCGAGGGCGGAGCCAAACGTTGAGTGCACCGAAAGTGACGGCCGATAAATATACTGTATATAAATTGTGTATATTCTGTATATAGTGGTGTATATCCGACACACACTTCACTCTTAAAACTCGAACTAATTGTTAGTTTTGCTCTTATCTGATATAAAGTGAGTGTAAGACAAGACTCACCGCTAAATACAATTCACATATGATTATCAAAGAGATGGTTACATATAACCAGTCTTTAGAGATGTTCCACCAGAGCGGCCACAAACCCTTCGCAATGATGGCCGAGGAAGAATATATTGACTCCAACGAAGATGAAGACTCAGACATCGATATCACCGATGATTTTGAAGACAAAGTCTATACCACTGAAGAAAAGTTTGACTCTATGTCCGACTCCAAAGACAAGTCTGAAGCAAATGAATCGGATTCGAGTTCGACGAACAACAAGAAGAACCATATCGTGAAACCCCCCTATTCTTATATAGCACTCATAACTATGGCTATACTGCAATCACCGGACAAAAAGTTGACTTTAAGTGGTATTTGTGATTTCATCAAAAATAGGTTTCCCTTCTATCGGGAGAAATACCCCATGTGGCAAAACAGCATTCGTCACAATCTTTCACTAAACGACTGCTTCATCAAAATCCCTCGGGAACCGGGCAATCCTGGAAAAGGCAATTACTGGACACTGGATCCGGCCTCCGAAGACATGTTCGACAATGGCAGCTTTTTGAGACGCAGGAAGAGATACAAAAGACAACAGGCAGAATATATCAGAGAAAACTTTTGTTTGGCGGGAGTCGATCCTTACCATCACAATGCATATGTCAATCACCCTGCACTTAATGTCGGCGGCTATCCTTTTTTCTCGCCTCTCACTCCTCCAATACCACTGATGCCGCCTGAGTTCGGGAACCGACCTCTACAGCCAATAAATCTTTCGAGTGCACAAAGTAGTCAAATGCTGCCCCGTATGGCAATCAACCATATGTTGGCTTCAATGCGTCCGCCAAATATGACGACAAATATGTACCCGGCGACAATCAGTTCACAATCAGCTCAGATGCACACATCAACTACAGCCACCCCATCAAAATTGAAGTCAAATTTCTCAATCGATAGTATTATCGGTCATTGAATGTAAATCAATCAGAGTTTGTAAGTAAAATCAATTATCAATCAGTAATACTATGAATATATTTGTGAGGAATGACAGTCACGTTATTCTTTGATTAATTCTATGAATATTACATAATATTAATATAACTTTCATTAATAGAAAGCTTTTTAGTCATTTATATTTACATTGTATTCATTTGTGATTTCATTTGTCAATAAAATGATTCTATCATTCAATTCATTAATTTTTGGCGCAAACCAAACGTTTCTCTTTTAAATTATCCTAAGTTTTCTTTTCAATTACATAAGTTGCTTACCAAGTTCATTTATAAATTCTTTGGCAAAAAGAGTTCACTTATAGAGGATAGAATGTGCAGGTCTATAGCATACGAGGAGTTGTATTAAACCCCACTTGGCATACATTCGCACCATTTTTTTAAAGGCAAACATCGGCTTCGATGGGTTCTATGAATTACTAGTTTATACCGAAGTCTGAGCCAAACACGAGCCTAACTGTAAAGTCTAATCATATAAATAACATCTGTTGGAGTATTAATAATGTTGTTCTCATCCTCGGAGCCAAAAATCCTCTCTCTTTGCCTCTCCGTTAGAATCGATTTTTACAAACATTTAAATTAGAAATTATTAAAAGCAACTCATTTTTCAAATGCCTTTCACTTCAATAAAGTCTAATGTTTTCGCGTCTATTAAAACATTGAGATTATGTTTACGTTTAGTCTTTTGTTTTCTTTATAAATAATATGTTTGAATCAAAAAACAGTCGACGAATTAAAATGACATAAAATAATAGTTTTTGTTAATCACAAACGCCTTTCCCATTGAATGTCAAAATCTTATGTTTTAATGAAAAGCATTGTTGAGTCGATTGTATGAAATAGTGATCAGAAGGTTTTGGAAACATTGAGAACATGTCATAACGAATAACTTTGGAGGGCTTTAAGAGATTAACTAAAATATTTGCCGCTCTGTTTAACTAATCAAACACAGGATTTAATATTATCGCTAAGTTTTTATGTTCGCCGAAACAACTTTTGATAAAAACATAAAAATATGAGTAAAGCTATTCTTTGTTTTCACACGAATTCCGTTTACAATACTTGAAATCATTTCTCTATAAATAAAAAGTCATTCATTTCATTCTTGGTTTACATAAACTGAAATCAATCAAAAGTTTTTTCAAGTGTTGGGAAAAATATTAGTTATCTTTCGATTGACTTTAAGTCTAAACAAATGATGGAAAGCCTGTTGGAAATCAGTGTTTCTCAATATAGAGTTGAAAACACAGTTTGCGACTATAACTCATATGTATAGCACTCATATCAAAGTCTATGCGCCTAAAGAATAAATTGTGACTTAAAGGGTAAAAATATATTTTCATTTCTCAATTCAAGAGAAACAGATAGTAGTGTCGCACAGATGTCGGAAAAGCCGAACAGTTTTGTATTTGATTCAAACAGAAGACACTTAACTCGACTTTTATGAGTTAATGAGCATCGCTTGAGTTGCCGTTAATTCAGGCGATGCTTATTTAGATTTTATCTTTTGGTTTAGTCTACGATTTTTATGAACAATCCATTAGATATACAGTTTATCATCAAAATAATAAACCGCTCTAGGCACTCAGTTTATCTCATTACTTCCAAGTTAATTAGTTACAAACACTTTTCGATTCCCTGTTCAATTTTCTCTATGATCAATCCCTTCTATGTTCAAATTTCTCTGCTCCCTTCACATCCGTTCGTCAACTCTGATAATCTTTTTAAATAAATACATGTATAACTAACCCGGTTTATCAATTCTTGTTAAATTCTGCAAAATTAATTCTTGTTATTCCAAATTCAGATTTTCTTCTCTTCATATCTATAAAAGCGAATCCTAAAAGAGCTAGCTCATCTTTATATGGCTTAATTGTGACTTGTAGAAATATTGTTATTTTAGCGCTAAATCCAATTTAAATAGTTTGAGCCGTTTTGACGAAAATTTTGGGAAATCAAAATGGTCGCTCGCGCTACCAAGGGGTTCTCAACATCAGGCCGATTTTAGTTGAGACTCTCTTGGATACCGTTGCTCGTAAGTTTTAAATTGATCAAGCATTATCTTATCTGTCGCATTATTGATTAAATCGAAAAATCTTTAGAAGCTCTTTATTTGAATGGGATTTTGTGAATGTATTAAATTGAGAAAATAAGTGTTAAGTAAAGAAGCAAGCTTAATT
This sequence comes from Oribatida sp., assembly GCA_034697865.1. Lineage (NCBI taxonomy): Eukaryota > Metazoa > Arthropoda > Arachnida > Sarcoptiformes > Oribatida sp. The sequence continues at coordinate 5,329 of JAQGAR010000977.1, forward strand.
TAATTTTGATTTAAATCAGAAGCGATGGCAAATGAATTTGTTGACAAAATATTTTGTTTGTGAGAGAATCGACAAACAATCTCATGAAAGACGATATTATTATCATTGGATTAAATTATTAATTACCCGCTCTTTAAAAGCTTTTGAAAGTGAATCCATTGGCAAAACATAGTTAGCGATTGATAGCATTGACAAGTATTGAACGCTCCTCTCCTCTAAATCATACGATATATGTATTTATGGTTTCGGCTCATTAACTCCACTAAATTGGATCCTTTATCTGTGATCCGTTTCACCACATCTTTCCCTCACAGCTATTCTATGAACTAATACTTATATTTCATAAATTTAGTTTTGGGACAACATTTTTGAGACTCAAACGCAGAGAAAGTTCTGAATCAGAAAAACAAATGATTTTGATTTAAGTTTTATATTCAAAGAAAACTATTTGTTTGCGACAAATGAGGCAAAGAGTCGTTCAATCGATTATTTGTTTGCTTAGAAAAATTCGATAAAAGTAACCGAAAGAAGAGTTTTCTTAAATGAAGTTATGAAAAGTGAAGCGCAAAGCGTCAAACCAGATGACCATACATGTATATGAAGGCTGAGGGCAGGCCTCACACCAAATGGATGGGCTAAAGGTTAAAGTTCAAGCGTTTCAGTGATGGCAGTGATGCTCTTTATGGTTATACCACAAGTATAGCGCTTAAGATAAAGAAAGACTACTCGTTGTACAATGATCCGCATCACTACCATTAGTGCCTTCCCTTCACTATTGCGCTCCACTACCGGAAGCCTAACAGAGGTTAACATATTTTGTGAAGACATTACTTGTGAGTAAAAACTGTCTTATTATAAAACTGAAGAGTATTTAAGATATGAATCTTAAAGTCAATACTGTTGTTGGGTTCGGAGTGCAATACAAGGAGAGGATTGACACCAAATAGACAACAGAGTAATCTATTAGTTCTTAGCGGACACCTGGCTCTTTGGCTATTTGTTTGACCGAAGCCGACACTTGGTTGAGAGCCACTGCAGAATACTTGGTTTCCATACATAGTCACAGACTTCTCGTCATTCACCCCAAAGATCGCACTCGTATTTCTCCAATTACCACAAGCGGTGATTCTCAGACAACATAGACAGCACAGACAGCATGGCTACATTCGAAGGACACTCCACACCAAAGGTTTTACTTTAAAATAAATATAATTTATTGCAATAAAGAAACAGATGTTTTGCAAAGTTTTAGTTTCAATATCTCTGGAATTCATGAATCGCTTCGAAAACAATTTCTCATAAAAAATGAATAAAAGTCACAATTGATTCGAGGCTAACACAAAAAGAGTGACAACAGATTTGTTCATCGCTTATGTCCTCCAGAAATGTTAATTCGAGTTTTAGTTCAAATGTAATTTAGTCGGAGTTAAAGTCAATGTGACTCTAATTGTATGGATTTGATTACGAAAACAGTTTAAGCCTCACTTAAAATGTTAATCGAGTGCTTGACTCGCATTCATTGCAAAAGTTATAACATTTCGGCGATTTGTTTATCGATAAATATTTACACAAATATAGTTGAATCTCAATATATGTCGACTCTATGCTTAGGATTTGGACACTTAGAGAGTGAGTATAGTTGAGAGAGAGAGAGTGAGTGAGAGAGAGAGAGAGAGAGAGAGAGAGTCGATTGTGAAGAAGTAGAACTTAAGTTATTACTGTTTTGCGATTACAAAAGTAATAATAATATAGTAATAAAATTTGTGTAAATATTTTGTGTTATAAGTTATTAGTTTTAAGTCATATTATGAATATATGAGAGAAAAGTTATGAAATGAATAAAATTTATGGAAACAATGGAAGCAGTGGTTTATTTTCCGCTATAATAACTTATCGAACAATATTTGCTAAAAGCAAAAAATGTTTCAGAAAGTTGTTATCATTACAAACAAGTGATAGGCATAACACTAAGTCCATAAATCCATGTCGAGGATAGTCCAATAAAAACATTCAAATATCATATTCTCATTCTTAGAGATAAATAATTTTTACGTTAATAAGATGTGAACTAATCTGAAAAATCTATCAAAAGTAGTGCCGGTTTCTCATAATCCCAGTCACTATTGTTTGCGTCATTTTCTGACTTTTAACAAAACAAACATTTGACTCAAACATTAGATAAAACATTCAATGCTTTTATTACTGAATATTGCATTTTCTTACAGTTTCCCATAATTATTGTCCGCTCAGGTATTGCTCGCATTTGAACCTCAGTGAGGCTCACCCTAATAGTCAATTGTTTATTGAAATAGATTTGAGTCTGTTCAAACAATGCTAATGTTATAGCTTAATTGTGTTTGAGCTAGTATACACAAGAGAGAAATTAGCTTGAACATAAAGAGAATACTAAGGGTATTGGTTGAATGGAAGTGTGGGCGGAAGATATTGATTGTATTATTAATGAAAATCAAATTTGTTATTAAATAACGGAATGAAAGAATTCAAAGTTAATCTGAGATAAGAGCCATCACTTGATTGAAGTCATTGTTATCTTCGCTTAACATTTATATAAATGACAAAAATTATTCAATATTTATAATACACTAAAATTTGTGTATTTTATTGTCTATTATTCTATTAAACAAATAAAATGTTTTATGGAATTATAAAAATATTTTTTATAGATTAGTTCTTTTCAAATGTAGTGATTGTAGTTTACCTACTTACAATGTTCGTTTACAATGTTCGTAATTGTACTGAAAATGAAACGGCCAATGCAATGATAATCTTTAATAGAAATATCAACTTTTGAGATAGAAAGTTTTCCTAAAAAAGTGCGGATCTTAGATGAAAATTCAAATAATTTATTTTATTGTTGAAAAAAATTCTTGTTTCATAATAAATCTGGAAACCTATCCGACCCCTTGGCGACCCCGGTTAAAGCCCTCCCGAGCTATTCTGGATTAAAGCATAGAAAAAGTTGTAAAATGGCGGACAATTTTGATAATTGGTCCTTAAACTGAAAATGTGATTAATATTGTAAAAAATGTAAAATTTAGAAAAATAATACAGATTTCCATAATTTCATTTCCTTAAACCATCCGAATTGGAAAAGCGAAAAATTTTCTTTCCTCCCCCATGGTATTCTTGTTAGCTGGACCTTGGTTACCATTTCTTCTGTTTTAAGCATTGATTGGATGAGAGTTAGAAGTTTAAACCCGAGTTTATGTCTAGTGTTTTGAAAGCCAAGTCTTATGTCGTGCTTTGAATCGTTCTTTTCTTAAATGATTTTTCCCCCAAAATAAAGATCAGAATTTGTGGTGAAGACAAGTCAAGCTACGAAACTATGTGTAACTGAACCTATACTTTTGTCAACTGTATGCCAGGTATTAGTACCGGAGCTCTATTCTAAACATTTTGAATAGCAGTTTCATTTAAATTCCAAATCGTTTCATTGAACGGCGAAAAAATGTTTTATTTGTGTTATGTATAAATAAAAAGCTCTAAAAACTATATTAGTATTTAAGGTCACCTGTCCTCCTGTGCTAAGGAGGCCTCACATTATATCGATATCCGAACTAAAGTTGAAGTTTAAGTTAAAGCAAATCTAAATAATATTGTTGTCGACAATCTTTACAATGAATATAAACTCAAACTTTTTGTAGTCTATATTTGAATGCATTCGGAGAGAGAATGGAGGAGCAGCTCTACTCTGGCCACTGACAGATCCCTTACATATAATAATATGGTATTACCTTTTACTGTATAAATTGTTTGGAGGTTTGGGGCGAATTTGTATTCAATATTTATTTTTATTATTATACTAAATGACAATATAGATATCGAAAACATGTAAACCAAACCTATGATCACAACACAGTCTATACTCTGTTTGTGTCTTTTTGGGCAAACTTTTCTTTGCCATACAATTGAATATTTGTATGAATACCCAAAACAATCGCAATTATTACCATTACTACAATAAAAGGGTTGCCGACAAAGGGTTGGCTCAAGAATTTCAAAAGTAAGACATTTGTCCGAGAAGTTCATTAGCGGAGTAAATAATTTGTCGAATGCCTGGATTATTGAGATTAAGGGTTCGGATAAATATTTGAATTCGATATAGACTTTCAAAATATTTATTTGATTCAATGAATACATTGGCAGTGAAGTGAAAATAGTGATTAGACTGTAGTTCTGTAGTCTATTATAATAGTCTTATTATATCAAATCTATGTCCACAAACGATCCAATGTTATTGTCATCAATTCATTGCGGATATATTCTGTGCTGAGCTGAGCGCCCATTCGGTTGAAAATATCCAACACTTTAAATCTGAACAGGCAACTGTGAGGTACTTTCAGGCCAGCGCTGGTAGCTTAGGCACAGAATATTGAGTGAGAGAGCAAATGCTAAACGCCTAATAAATGGTTGGCACCAAATAATAGCAAATAATTCTAACTATACATCCATACAATCAATAGTTAAAGACCTCACAACTGCTACTGTGAGCGGCTTTACTTTCATGTATAATATAGTGGTCCCAATCAATACCAGGGCTAAATATTGTCGGAAGAACACTGGGAATCAACGCTCAGACCCTCAACGATACTGCAGTTTATAAAGTTTTGGGAACTCAGAGGCCGCTAACATAATATCATTGTTAAGTATTTATTGTATTGGAGAGGCTTTCCATAAACTTATTAAGATAGACTCAAATGGGAGCGGTGAATATGCATGTGTCGGTTGTCCACTACTTAAGACATCACTAATAGAGTTGACAAATTTGCCAGAGATTTGTCCCAATGTTCCACTCATTTGACATATTTAACAATAACTCAGACTAATGTCGACCATATCTTAGACATAATAATTGTCACCAAATAGAAGATAATTTGTTCACAAATTTAATCCGTAGTATTGGACGCACAGAGAGTGGGAAGTTGTGTGCGAATAACTCATTCATAAAACTATTGAATTGTTGAGGACTGGATCTCTGTGTGACTCAACTCCGTTACGACGATCCAAATGAAAATCAAATTAAAATATAATTGAGTGATGAAAACGATCAGAAATTTAGCATTTTTTCCATTTGATTATAAAATAAAGAGAACTAATAATAAAAAAATATTTTCTAATGACGTGAAGAATGTTTAGAAGCGCGACATATATTGGCGTTTAGACAAGAGGCGAACGCCTACCACCAGAGCTGACGAGGAATTTTTCAATAATGCTCTCTTAAATTCGAGGGGAATTCAAAGCAATGGACGGCTAATAAAACGATTGGAATTCTCATCATTTGATCGTTCGTTGATTTTAGAGACGAGAATAAGCTTCGAAACAATATTTTTGCAGCAAATGCTTTGGAAGTGTTGGCAGAGAGACAAAGACCAACAATACTATCACATGACAAATATATCCCATATTAGCGCTATTCTATTCATTGCGTAAACTTTTTTTTATGAGAGATATACCGAAAATATAGTGAATAATGAAAATCCTGGAATTAAATGCCAAAAAGAAAAGTATTTTTATTGGCTGTGCTGTTGATCTTTATGAAAATGCTTTTCACCCATCATTTGATGAGTGTTTGCCTGTCCTCATGCATGTGTCGGGTAGTGTTCGGTAGTGTTGTTGTTCTATCGCCAGAACTTTATTAAACGCAGAGTTATTAAACTCCAGATATGATGAATATAAATAGCAATGTATGGGTATTGCCGTCATTCCTCACAAAGGAATGAGGGAATTGCCATCAAAAACATTGGAACACAATTGCTC
>JAQGAR010000978.1:0-11105 GCA_034697865.1 Oribatida sp.
TTGATATTTAATAAAACGTATCAATAAATAAGAAACTGTAAAAGCTTCCTATGCACTAATTCAAGTCAAATACTGTACTTTATTTCGAATAAATTGAACAATATTGTTCATTCAGTGCTATTGCTGTACTCGATATATTGGGCATCGGATATAGTATATCCGATATACCAAAGCGCACATACTATTGCACAGTTGTAGACAACTCATACACATTTTTAAAATGTGTATATATAAAACAGAAACTTGTGTTATGAAACTTACAATTGTCTGCAATTTGACTTCAAAAAGGGATTCCTTACTCGACTTTTTACATTTCAAAATCACCAAGCCGATTTTGAGAATATTTTAATTGAAAATAATTTTTTTATTTGTTTTTAAATTAAATCATAATGCTATTTCTTATGCAAGCTCTTTTGTTATTGAAAGAGAGAGTTGTTCTAGGGGGTAAAGGATCTACTCCCCATTTGGTGATTCCTAATTGTATGACTTTATTTCTGTTTTTCCTTGCCATTATTGTGAGAGAGAACTCCTTTAATAATTATTGTTCCACTTTTAGAGCAATAAATTATAGAATATAACAATTGAAATATTTTTGCTAGCTTGGTGATTCCTTCCGCTAATAATTGGGAACAATTTATTTATCGATTACATCTCAATAGAAAAGTTTGACTCAGATTTTGAACTGTTGTTTGTATTTTGAAGAAAGCAATCAAATGAATTGAAATATAAAAGATTTATTGATTTTATTGAAAAATAAATCAAAAGAAAACAGATATGAAGGGAAGAGACCAAGATTTTTACAATTTTAAAACCCTTTCACTTTCACATAAAAACCCCTGGATTTGGGCCCTGGAATTACAAAACTCTGCCTAAACTCGATTTTTGTCACCCTTTAAGAATGTTGGCTAAAAACCTAACCCCTGGAATTGAAGAGCTTGGTGGTATCGGAATAAAAAATTGATATCCAATTCAATAAACGGTTTAATTATATTTATTTTTATTTATCGAAGGTTTGGTTTTTCTATTTTTCTTAAAAGTTTAGACAATAATCAGTAAAATGTAAAGAAAAACATCTGAAAAGACACTCAATAAATAGCATTTTCTCAATAATAATAAGTAAAATACATTTGTTATACAAAGTATTTGATTTAGAGATTTATTTTCTTTAGAAAATTAAAGTTTTCAAATCGAAAATGTAAGCCAAGGATCTGTTGTTTCTCTTCACTTGAGATATGGACTGATATTATAATTAATCATAAGATTATCCGAGAATTGCATTTAAAAAAGGCATAAATTGCGTTTTGATTGATGATCTTAGATAATTGAACAAGTACGTTTAACTTAAAAAAAACATGACAAAGCTGCTACTTTAATTAACTAGATGATTTAATGAGCAATTAAATAATTGGTAGCTGTACTGTACTTTAAAAATCCAGAGATACACAATGTAAACCAGATAAAATTATCATAAGGAGATTTCAAGTGCCTTGATTAATTCTTCCTTCAAGCTTATTTTTTGCATAAATGTTCAACATGTAAGACAGTTGCTAAACATGCTTCTTTATTTACTTTGTTAATTGCTAATTAATTGATAATTAGTTAATTTTGTTTGTTTTCAAACAAGGTCATAAAAGGAACTTTTCAAAGGATACAGCCATGAAACTGTTAATAATTTATCAAGATCAAAATCACAATTAATTTCCATTTTTGAAGATTCAGATTATTTGATAACTTTGCAAATAATATTAATTTGAAATTAATGCAAATGTTTAAGAAGTTTTCAATTGAAGACAACATTACATAACATTTTGGCCAATAAATGCATTAAACAAATAATAATAAATTAATATTAAATATAAATAATAATTTTGAGCACATATTCTATAATATCCTATAAAATTTGTTCAATATTTTTGTGTTTTCAGGAAAGTTAACATCAGTTTCAGAGATAAACAAAATTTTGTTTTTAACTTTTATTTTGAAAATAATTTTTATGTTTTATAATAAAATATGATTTCAAATCCAAAGCTAAATATTTATCAAAATTCGTCATAAAATTATCACTCATTTAATAAGATTTGATTCGGAATTTTTAATTGGCAAGTATTAGGCTCCGGGTTGTTTGAATGATCTTGCGAATTGGCAAATAACCTGTTAAATTTAATTTTCATTTGAGACCTCCAACTGTGGCGAAAACTAGTCCTAAATCTTTTCAATCAAATCGAGTGAAAAAGAAAATCAAATTTGTTTAAAATATTATTCAATTTCTACAGAAAATTGATTTTTCAATGAAAAAATAAACAAACGATTGGAAATTGTTTAGAATAAAAACAAAACTAATTTGAATATCAAATTTGAAATATAAGTTTTAATACAATAACCGTATGAATGCGTCCGAGGTTTTGATCCCCGATATGGATATAATCAATCATTTTCTCATTTCAGTTATTACTTTGAATATCAATTATTTTAATCAAACATTTGAATTGGATTTTACTGTTTAACTGATTGATTGGTTTAAGCATTTATCTGAAGCAAAACGCTTTTGGGACATCACTTTCCACACTCAGGAATGTCTTATCTCGAATGCAAGTGTTGTTAATCTAATTAACTGTTCGACAATTATCTGCAAATTTATATTCGATATAATAAATCAAAGTTAATGTGTGTTTATATCAATTTATTCTATCGATTGATCGAAATCTTATACATATTTGATAAATATTTTCTATATTTTCTATATTTATATTTGAAGTTCACTAACATTTCAATTAAAGATAGAATTTATTAATTAATATCTCAATAAATAAGAATACAAAACAAGTTTAACATTATTTTAATGCGAATATTATACTAATGTATAAAAATATCTTAAAATTAGTCTTCAAAGTGTGTAATATTTTTACATCTATTTATATACTTGTAAAATATAAAATTTGGATATAATCTTGCAATTATTAGATAAATTGCTTCTAAAATCCGAAATATGATCGGAACTAATTTATCAAAAAATCTAAATACAATTTAGTTGTCTAACAGAAAAAACAAATTGATTTCGAAATTATCTCGTATTTTGTGAGCCGACACACACTTTGATGGTTGGACAACAAAATAATTGCTTAATTTTCCTTGATCTCTTAAATTTATCCATCCAGTACCCCTTTAATGATTGAAGTTTAATCGCTGCGATTGAAAGGGTCATATTCAGCCTTTATCAATGATTGTCACAATTCATTTTTTAGCAAGGATATCATAAAAGGATTATCTTAGAATTAGTTTCAATAATTATGATAGCACATCTCATCAATAAAACTATAAGCAAACAAATTTTAGGTCACTTTCAGTTCAAACAAAGCGAAGAAAACCAAAGAATTTTAAAATTCGTGAAAAATCATAATAAATTGTATTAAGTCTTGAATTTATTTACTCTGAAATTAAGACTAAATATTCTTAAATAATAATCCATTTCTCGTATTATATAATTGTTTGAAATATACTCAAAGAAAGTGCTGCACAATGAGGGCACCGGTATTTTATGGCTATACAAACTCATCATGCACAAAATTATTAATTGAATTATAATAAGAAAAACCCATATATTCTTCAAAGCCTTGATTTGAGAGCTCAGACTTGGAAATTTTTAGGATTGGGCCTTGGATCCAACCGCTCTCTACCTGTGCTAAGATTGATGGGCAAACATTCAAAAATTAATGTATATTTCTCGCATTTAAATTAATACTCAAATAATTCATTATATAAATAAACTCTGATTTAAATTAACTGAACTTCAAATCCAAAGTGTATTTCGTACTAAAAGAATACATTTCAAGACTTAATTTGGTTTTAAACACAAATAAATAACTTTTTATTTTCATTACACTATTATTTCATAACTCTATTGAAATAAAGGATATTATTTTTGAAAATTTTGTTTTTTTATCTAAAATATGAAAATCGCTTTAAGGCCTGAAATACAAGATTTTAATTTAAATTAATTAAAAAGTTTTCATTAATTTTCTCGAAAATCATTTATCTATGAAAAGCAATAACAGATGAAATTATTATATAAAGCCATATCAAATGTTTGATCTCTAGAGTTAGACAATTCAGAGGTGAGCATTGGGAGGCATCAGAAACAAGGTGTCAATCAGATAACCAAAAGGAGCTCTCTCTCTCTCTCTCCCTCCCTCTCTCTCTCCCTCTCTCTCTCTCTCAATAGTTTTAACACAGACACAATTAATGACCATCTCTGATATCACATAAAAACATTCAAAACATTAATTTTAATAAATTTTAATTTTCAATCATTAATAGGATATCAAAACAAATTGTAATCAGAAATTCATCTAAAAGTCAATTAATAACTTTATTTAAAACTTTTTTAAACTGAAAGCACATTAGTTTTGAATTAAACTGAAATTTTCATATTTCTGACTATTAATTATGAGATAGAATTTCTAGGAATCGATTCTCAAAACAATTTTGTTCACTGATTAATGTAATTAAACTTGGAATTTTGAAAATTATCTTTTACATTTGTATTATGTGACAAATATTATCCAAAATTATTCAAATTATTACTTAATTCCAATGAAATTTCAATTAAAGATATTTTACGCAATCATTTCTAAAAAACATAATAAAACAAAAGTTTAAATCCTTTTCACTAATAATGAAACTAATTATCGATTTATTTATTACAAGTTTTTCACCAATAATTGGCAGAAAAATGCAAATTATTTTTGCAGAAAATTTCAAAATCGTTATTCAATTGGAAGGAATTCAAGGGAAGAATAGACCAAAAGGTCACTCCTCGAGTACTAAAAATTACTCAACTCCTTAAACATTGAGTATTTTATCCTGAAATCTTAATTAAGATGATTTTGAAGCTGAAGAATATCATTGGAAGTGGTTTTCTGATATCCATCTAAAAAACTTTGCGCTTCAAAAACAAATACAAAAATTTATGACTTATTATAAAAATGCTGTAAATGTTTACGAAATGTCTTTAAAATAATGAGCGAATTTCTATTCATTCTGAGCGAAAGTGATTAAAATTTTTGACAAATGATATATATATTTGGGATTAGAGCTAAAAATCCATAAAAGATTTACTTGACAATTGGGTAACCAGTTTTATTGGATTCCAATCCTTGAGCTCTAATTCCGTTCAAATAATTTTTGCACTAAAGGAAAGGCATTTTGATTGCAATCGTAAAAAGTTATATGGATTTAAAAATGACTGTTCAGCGGCCGATCCTATCCAAGTCTATCAACGAGAAGATATTAATCAGAAATACGATCACTTTGTATGTGATATGGAAATGTTCAATGAAATTCAGGTGAATCTTTTAGATTTGGGTCAATTACTAATTCAAGTCTCTTTCGCTCCCCTCCCCTCTCCCTTAAACATACACACATACACACATCTTTGTACTTGGTTGCGTGAGCGTGATTTTATGTTTATTTATGTGTTTTTACGTAGGAGTAGGTTAGTCAGTGAGTCAGAAAGAGAGAGAGAGAAAGGGAGTCTGTCAATAGGCCAGAACTTGTCTGCAAGGAATATTAATTTTATATTTGAGAGACCGGCAATTTGGGGCTGAGATAGATTGGAAAATGTGAATTGGTTTCACTCCTATTTTTCAAATCGACTTTCAGTACATTCAGTAAATACTTTGTTTCTAAACTCAGGAAGTTTTAAATATAATAAAAAGTGAGTTTTTTTCAGCAAAAGCCTTGTCTCAAGACTTGTGTAGAATGACTGATAGGACGACCAGTTTTTTACACTCAAACCTCCAACTGTGATCGGACGGCATATCCAGTGAAGCACCGCCTGATTTCACTTTTAAACTGTGTCTCTATATTTTTAATGGATTTTCTTCTTCTTATTTAAAGAAAGTTTTCACTGAATTCTGTTTTCAGTTTCGCTTTCAACCCGTTTTGGAAAAGTGTTTCCAAATCTTATAATAAGTGATTTACAATTCTATTGAAATATAATAGAATTGAAAAATCAATATAACTTTAGTTACATATCGTTAATAATCTAGTGAAAATGTTGTTTAGGGTAAGATTTTTAAAACAATTCAATGAATTATTCAATTAAGTCGACATTTATTCTAATTTGTGTTTTTCCATGGGTTCCAGTTTTTCGTATTATTATTTTGCTTAACAGCTATCTGTGCCCAAAAGGGTGGCCGTCAAGCATCGGCATCAGAGGACCGACCTATTCAAAGATCTCCATCGCGAATCTTATCCGGAAGAAAGATCCCACAAGCATCTGAGCGTATCCAACAGGTTTGTAAATTTCAAATATCATTTTCATATTAACTTATTGAAATTCTGACAATTGATTTTTAATCCATGCAAAACAAATTCTGAAATGTGTCGGATATTATATTCAATTTAAACTTTTAAATCCTTAAAATTCTTTAAGTCTTTTTTAATGTATCCATCAATTGATTGATAGTTTCAGAACAGATGTCAGACAAAGTTTGGACTAAAAAATGTATTTCCGATTGTTTTGTCAAAATTCAAAAATATATTTTCTTAAAAAAAAAGTTTAAGAAATCAATTCTTTCTTTTCATTAATCATTGATTTTTTTAAAAATAACTATTTTTAGTTTTGAAAAGATTTATGAATATTTGTTATCCTTTCCATTGATTTACGCTATGCTTAGGTTAAGGAACCAGATAGAGATCCTGAAGAGGACCGTGAAGTTGTAGTGGCAGCCCTTCCGCGAAGACCTGCGCCACCACCAAGGCCCCAACAGCCCGAGGATCCAGGTCATCCGGCACCCGAGCCTTATTCTTTCAAATATTCTGTAGACGATCCTGAGACCGGTGCCGCCACATCTCGGGAAGAGACACAGGATATCAATGGAGAGATTGTCGGTGAGTTTAGTGCACAGAATAATTATTCAAAAATTAGCTTGTCAACTTTGATATTCATGTGAAACTTGTTCGCACTAGGCTACTACCACATCCAAGACCGCGACGGACGAATGAGAAGAGTCGACTATACCGCTGGAAAAGATGGGTTTAAGGTAAGCCAAAGCTTTTCATTAAACTCTTTTCTAATCTAAACTCAGAAATATTTGAACTCTAATTGTGTTAACATTTAATTGAAGCCAAATATTAATTACATTTCAACGAAAAGTTGTTTTATTTCTGATTAACATTCGTTAAAAGTGACGACAAAAATAAATTATTCGATGAAAGACTTATGAAAAATATATTGTTTTAACTGTTCTTCTCATTTGAACCGAAAAAATAAGTTTTTTGATCTCTTTCTTTGATGTGAAATTATTTTTTTTCATTATTTAATATGTTCTCTAATTTGCAAATGACATGGATTATAGGAGAGCTCCAAAACACAATTCAAGTTAATGAAAGTATTAGTTCTCATAAAATAACCCAAAAAATAATTTTAATTTTCTTCTCTTATTTTGGTTAAACTTCGAGTCGTTTCTAATCATTGAGTAAAATGTCATTGAAATTAAAATGCCGTAAACTATGAGAATTTAATTCAATTTAAAACATTATTAATTCAAAGTCAGACTCAGATTAAGATATCATCAAATAAATCTTAAAATGAAAACATATTTTTCGCTTCTGGTGATAGGACTAAACGGAAACCCCGAACAGAATTGACGCAGAATTAAATCGATTGACTCTTGTTTTCCTTACAGTGTTCCTTACACTATGAAAAATGTCAATTAAATGATAAGATGACTTTTGTTTGAATTAAATCACATTACTCTACATTTCTTCAACTTTTAGACTTTTAATTAGGCTTTGAATTATAAAAATTGAGTTTTTAATTATCAATATTCGTAATAAATCATGTTTATAAGAAAGGACATCTCGGAATGAAAGGTCAGCACATTTTTCACAAATTCTGAATGTTAAGTTTCATTTATGTTAAGAGAAATTTTTCTTTGAATTTATTTTCAATTTTAAACTTACAATAAATTGGTTAGAGATCTGACAAAAATTGTTATAAATTATATGAAATATTACACAATTGATATGAAATCAATGACAAATGAGAAGGATTTAACTCGTTTCAAATCAAACTAAACTATTTATTTTAACTACAAATCGATTAAAAACTAATTATTGCCTTAAATATAATAATTGGGTTACAAAATAATTACTTAATTTTATTGTATTTTTATTCAAATTTGTTTATCAAAAACTTTCTTATATTTCAAAATGTTTTTAACAAAACACCGAATTTGGTTCATATTATGAGAGAAGAAACCAAAAGGAGTAAAAACATATTTAAAGAGTGTTTAAAAGATCTCAATCTGATTAAAAAAAAAGTGTCTGCGCTATTTTGGCTCTCTTTCAATCGGATGACCCTGTTATAATCTCAAATTTCCCCATATTGATTAAGAGTCAATTCACTTCCATCGAGGTATTCATTCAGTACGCGCGAAGAAAAACTATAAAAACAACTTTACCTTGATAATAAACCCAGAATTTCTGATTTACGTACTAAAAGTTCCAATAATTTAACGGCAAAAATAAGTAAACCCTTGAAAATCAAATGAATAATAATTGTTTGCATTTTTATCTTCAATTTGTCTTAAATGACATATTTTTAAAGCGAAAAACCCATAAATTTCTAAATAAAGTCGACTTCAAAGCGACGAATAAAATATTTCTATACGGCTTTGAATCAAAAGATAAACTAATTAATGATTGTTTAGCATTGAATTGGGCACAGATATAGGCGTCGGAAATACCTGTAGGTTTAGGCGCTGAATAACACATTAATTTGAGATATTGTGCACTGATATGAATGAATCTATTTTTATGTGACACTAAAATATACAATAAAGTGGTTATCATTAGTATTGAACTTAAATTGATTACTGAATTCTGTCATTAAATCATACTTTCATTTTGAAGGCAAACATTAAGTCAAACGAAGAGGGGCTCAACGCCAGAGCACCGGCAGATGTTAACATCGAACTTAGCGCTTCCCCTTCTGAGCTCAGACCCTCTTATGCACCGAACAACAGACCCGCCGCTAGTGAGACATCAATTAAGAGCTATGGGAGGCCTTCTTCAGAAAGATTCTTTCAGAGACTGATCCCTGCAGCATTTATTCCAGCACCAGCACCCATTGCCCCACTGCCAGCACCAGCCCCGCCCACACAAGAAACTCAAAGAATTGAGCAAGTAGTTCAACAGAGAGAAGAAGATCCTGCAGAAGATTCTCAGAAATATGAGACAAGTGAACCATCGGATCCACAAGAAATTGTTCAGCAGAGAAATGTTGACATTGAAGAGGCCTTCGAGAGCGCACCACCAACTCCAAGACCAGCTGTCAAAGGAGCAGCTACTGCACCCGAATCGACTCCAATCTGGTCTCCACCACCTCAGCGCCCGACCGGTCAATTCTCTTCATCAATCATTCAGACATTCAGAGAGCAAGGATTTGCAAGCCTTCAGCCCACACCTTTGGCTCAGGTCAGAGAAGAGATCCCAAATACCATTCAAGAGCCGCAGCCACCCGCTAGCACCAAGACCATCCCCAGTGCTCCCATTGCACCCCCAACCACATATCAACCACTGGCTTCCATTGTAAGCTCACCCGTTTTTCCATTGAGACGACCAACACCTCAGGTGCAGCCACAATTCATCCAGTACAATCATAGAGCAATCCCTTCTATTCGGCAATCAGTTCCTAATTTAGCGCCACTCAGCCCTCCCTCTAATAACATTATTCTTCAACACCGCGAGCACCGGGAACCTATTAGCCAGGAGCGTTTACTCAATTATTTCCAGCCAATCCAAGTTCAACAGCCACAACAATGGGTGCAACCAATCCACGGCGGCTACAACATTGCTATCCAGCACAGAGAGAACCAGGTATCGGCACCCCGACAACCGATCATTACTCAGCAACGAGTGATTGAGGAGCCGGAGCCCCCTCAGGAGAGAACAGAGTACAGAAGTGAAAGTCAAGGCAAGTCTTCGAAATCACCATGTTACAAACTTGAATGATTGTCATTATTGCCATTTAATCAACAGTTCAACAGTTGGTGCCCCCACCACAGCAACAAATTGAGTACCGCCCACTGCCATCACTTTCTAGATCAGTCCAAAGAGAAGCATCATTTGAGCCCCAGACTTATGAACCAATCCAACAGACATATGAACCCCTGGAACAAAAGCACGAGCCTCTACAACAAGTGGCCGAGGACCCGGCTGAAGAGAGCAGAGCACCTCCTCCTTGCAAATGTGGCGAAGAGAGCGTTCCTGCGCCAGTTAAGAGTGGATGGAGTGCACCATCAGAACCGCAACCAGTAAAGAGCGGACGTCTATCACCTGCCCGCGCCCGTGCATTCATACCTCAAGCATTCCGCGCTTCATAAACAACTGCTCAAAAACTGTCCCCAAAAATAGGCAAATATTTTGCATACTATTAAATAAATTCACTGAAATTTTAAACAAAAGGCACTTAACTTTGAAAATAAGTCTGTTTTTGAATCCGAGTCTTGAATTTAAGTCTTTTGTTCCCATTTTTCCAATTGTTTTTCAAAATTTATATCAAGACTATTTGTCTACGTTTTAAGGCAAGGTTATATCCAAGTTCTTATTCTTATCCCAAAAGGGGATAAATCAATACTCTTTTAATCGTTGACTTTATGTCAAAATAAATAAGTTATGAAAATATAATTGTAATGTTTAAGTCATTGACTTTTGTAATCGTAATTATTATTATTATTATTATTATTTTGTTTTTGATTGTAATTTTTGTCTTATGTTTTAGATATTGTGATAAACAAGTATTTTCTACAGAATATGTTCTATATAAAAGAGTACTAGATCATTTATTCTGAATGTTCAATGTTTTTGATAAGAATTTTTATGATGTTTTTTATGATGAATTTAATTAAAAATCAGAAATATTTGAAATTTTTACAAGTTCAAGAACATCAAGAGTATCTTTATTTCATCCTAAGATCTTTTTAATCAAGGTAAAGCCTTGATCAAAGTTCACTGAAAACATCGTCCAACTAAGTATCCATATATCGCTCCATGTTGACTCCAATTAACCTGGTGAGGGAGGAGCCATTAAGGTAAGTCCA
>JAQGAR010000979.1:0-11095 GCA_034697865.1 Oribatida sp.
ATTAATTTCCTTTTTATTAATTATCAAATTTGTTAAAAATATTGAATCCAAACTATATTTGAAATAAAAACATTTAAAATGGGCTTTGTATTATTCACTGAATACTGAATAAAACACGATTATTATACATGAAAAAAACACCAGTCATCCCTATTTTTAATATAAATTACCTTCCGATGAGTCTATCAAAGAATTAAAACTCAAAAAGTACAAAATTTTCTCGTAGTAGTGAAAACAAAATTTGCGTCCAATTCAAGGTCCAGACTTTAATCATTTGTTTATCTAAATATAAATTAAACAGCATTAATTATTAATTGAAGCAGTAAAAAAAATGATGGCAACTTTGATAACTACCCTCTTGGCTACTACAAGGAATCCTAATATATTACTACGCATTGAAAAGTTATATTGAACGGGCTTACCGAATAGGTTACCTTTCTTCTTTCATATTAACATCATGGTGTTTTAAGAATTTTAGGTGGTCATTTCGGGAACTTACACTGTTCATATTCATGATAGTAAATTCTTTATAATGACATAATATAGAAATAAGATTTTAAACCAGGCTCTTCGACTCTAGGACGGTCAGGTGAGGGGTTTTAGTCAAAACAGGGGGTAAACCAAAAAGTCGCTAAATCAGGTTTAAATTGTCCTGAATCCAGTTTAAGTCTGGCAGCCATTTTGGACAAAATTACCGAAAAAAATTTGCAGCCGCGCGAATCGCGGCGGTTTTTTCCTCAGTTGGGGGTCCCAAAATTATTCGAGTCAGGGGGTTTGAGACTAACCCGACTTGGATAAAGCTGTTTTACCCAAAGATTCTTGGTTAGCTACAATAGCTTTAGGCCAATCAAATGTTTAAAAATTTGCAAACAACTTTAATTATCTCAATGCACTTATTGCACTTATACACTGAACTGTACAATGTCGAATTCAAGGCTAAACTTTAGTGCAACTTTTTCTGAATGTTATGTAATATTAATATAAACTATTAAACGTTAGACTCTATTGAGTGAAACATCAAATTTCATATAAACACAAAAACCATTCTTAAGTTTTGTTGAAATGGGATTAATTAAAAAGTTATTCGGTTTATCTGCTTTGGTGGCAATTGTGGGAGTGCTCTATGCATTGTTTCTTATTCCTGAGCCCCAACTGCCAAACATTGAGGAAAAGTGGTTCGGAAAAACAAAATTGAAGGGTAAACACTGATTATTTAGATTTATTATAAATGACTAAATAGACTATCCATTATAGCCGGAGAACCGTTGCCTAAAGATCCGGTCACTATCAACAAGTTTGCTGTCAATGTTTCCAATGAAGTTCTTCAGGATTTACAGAGAAGACTAGAGTCGGCCCGTTTTGTCGAACCAATCGGTGGAACCAAATTTAATTATGGTTTTAATTCCCATTATTTGCGAAAAGTAGTCGAATATTGGAAAACAAGCTTTGATTGGCGTAAACAGGAACTCATCTTAAATAAGTTCAATCACTACAAGACTCAAATCAATGGAATAAATATTCATTACATTCACGTAAAGCCAACTAAACCTGCGAAAACTGTAGTTCCTCTAATGGTTATCCACGGCTGGCCCGGTTCAGTTTGGGAGTATTATAAGGCTATACCACTACTTATTGAGCCCACAAATGATATCGCCTTCGAAGTGATTTGTCCTTCAATTCCCGGTTACGGCTTTTCAGACGCTCCACAACAGGAAGGTTTGAATTTTATCAATCATTGATAAATTTATTGTATTTATATTTTCCAAAAATTAAACCAAGATTCATTATATTCCACATTGAAATAGGCTTTGATATGGCCCAGGCTGCAAGAACCTTTACCCAACTTATGGATAGACTTGGTCATAAAAGGTTTTTTGTGCATGGTGGCGATTGGGGCGCAATCATATCAAAAACAATGTCAATATATTATCCACAAAAGTAATGTTTTGAATTCATATAATTCTATTCATTAATTATTATTGTACCATGATAGTATTAGGGGAATGCACATAACAATGGGTGGTGCTCTCAAACACAAGGGAATGGCGGCTATTAAATTCTTTGTCGGAATGTTCTTCCCGTCACTTGTTTTCAAAAATCCCGAAACAGATTACAACAAATTGTTCCCATTTTTAGATAAATTATACTTTATAATCAGAGAGATGGGTTATACACACCTTCAAGCCACAAAACCAGATACCATAGGGGCGGCTCTCATTGATAGTCCCGTAGGTATGGCCGCATATATTCTGGAAAAGTTTTCGACGTGGACTGACCCCAATAATGTGAATAAGACTGACGGAGGACTCACACAAAAGTTCACTTTAGACGAACTGTTGACAAATATTATGATTTATTGGACTTCCAATAATGTGGCCTCAAGTATGAGATTCTACAAAGAAGCTTTTCCGCTGGGATTTCAATTAGATGAGTGCGTATTTTCACTATTACTACTAATCTGTGCTTAATTATGCTTAATTTAATGGGAAATTAATGGGAAAATATCTTGTTAATCACCAGTTTCAAGGTTTCTGCAAGTGTGCCTGCTGCTGTCAGTGACTTTCCTCATGAACTGATGCGAAGTCCAAGAGAACTTACAGAGTACCAGTACGGAAATCTTGTACAATACACCGAAATGCCAAGGGGCGGACACTTTTCTGCCTTCGAAGAACCAAAACTAGTCTCTGATGACATCAAGAAGTTCATCAAAACTGTTCTAGATAATGAAGCTCAAGAAAAAGCTAAATCTAGAAAAATATAACTTCTTATTAAAGTTTTTAAAATGTTCATGACAATAGTTAAACTTTTATTAATTCAATGAATTTGTTTAATTCTCTTCGTATTCGTATTAGAAATGAAAATAATTATAAAAATCTTATAACTCAATTGAAACATATCTATTAAATTTTTAATTCTCTAAGCAAGTTCTTAATTGAAATAAATATTGTTATTAATCGATATTTGACAGAATACAACTTTATTTTTGAACAAGGTAACATCTCTGACAACATAAATATAAGTTCTCGAAAAAAATTCTCAAAACAGTTTTTACTGGTTTTTAATAAATTGACCTCGTCATTAACCCCTTGTTCTCAACTTTTTAATCCATGGGAGGGGAGGGAGGGGAAGAGAAATTTTCGTAATATAAATGAAAATAAGTTCTTCAGGATAGACAGGTCTCAAGCCTTGATTTGTAAGACCATGCTCAATCTGTAGAATAGAACTGGGTGAACCAGCGACGGAACTTTTTAATTGATGCCTCATTTTTGTCAAAATGTGGTTCTGGTAAATACTTTTTATGGTTCCACATTTCAATGTCTTTTTCAAACTTAAACAAAATATTCGGTTAAATTTAACAAGTTTATTAAATAATTGCTCACCATTTTTCTTATTCCATACTTAAGACAACTGGTGATAAGCCTTCCGATAATTGACGGATAATTCGTATAAAGGTTGTGATAAATTGTGTGACTTAGAGGGCCCCTGGATATTGTTGCCAAAACTATATGAAATTTCATATCAAAGGGTCTCTTAGAATGAATATCAACCCAAGCGTGTGCTGCTCCAATAAGTTTGGTCTTGATACTAAGAGATATTATCTTAAAGCCAAATATAAAAAAGTTGTTTTCCATTTGGAGCTGAGCCATGTGATCATTAGGCGCCTCACATGCATTCCAGTCGCCCGTCCACTTCCAGTAGGCATATTTAAGAATTACATTGTAGAAGGGCAGTTTATGTATGGGACCTCCTGATAATGTCATTGGTTTGTGCAACACATTCATGTGCGTAAGATCCGCGGCATTTTCTGTTATTTCCTAGTTCAGTTGAATGGAAAAGTGGTAAAATATAGCTTGTTTTGGATAGATGGCAACATGGCATTAATGGAAAGGAATTACTTGGATATGACAGAAGGCATTATATTCGGACTTTCCTCCCCAATGAAGTCCATTTTCATCGAGTTGTTTATCTTTAGGTATAAACCAATTGGGATTCTCTCCCTTCGAGTGATTCCATACAAATATGAGTCCATTGACTTCTATACTCTTCCAAACTTTCAATTGGACTTTGGGTAGATTTTGAGCTTGGAGAAGCGATAAAATATATAAATATCTAATTATATAAATATTACTTAACTTACTATCTATGTCAGGAACTTGTGTACATGCTCCATTATTATTGAATACCCATCCGTGAAAAGGGCATTTAATAGAATCTTCGATAACATCTCCGCCATAACCGAGGTTAGCCCCTAAATGAGGACAATATGCATCCATTACTGTTACATTTCCGGATGCTCCTCTGAATGCCACTAGGTCATTGCCACATGCAAAAATAGGTTTAATTTGACCACTCTTCAAAGCAGATGACTCGAGTATTGGAAGCCAACCATTGGGATAGAATGGAGGGAAGTCATCACTTTTTAATCGTCTCTTAATTTCTCTTTCAATTTCATAGCGTTTTTCTAAAATGGAAATAAATTTTTACGAATTGAAGACTTTATTTAAGCATTTCATACGAGTTTATAATTTTCTGATTTTGAATTTTTATAAACGATAACAATTATTACTAATAGAGCAGGGATAACTAAATCACCAAAGGTAATAGAAGACAAATATTCCATCACTTGTAATAAACCCATTTTAAAAGACTTAAATAAAATAATTAGACTATCTTTCAAAGCAGTTTAAAATATGTTTACTTCTCATTTAATTTAATTTCAAGGTGTACTGTTGGACAAAATTATTTTATTATTTGCTTTTAAATTATTAAATGATGTTAGATCAAGGTTTATAAGTTATAAAAATGTTCTAAAAACAGGTTTCAATGATTCTTTCGTTTCCAAAAATTCCTTGATATCAGAATATTTTTGAATAGTTTAATGTTTAATTTTCAAAACTTAAAATGGTATTCCTTAGAAAGTTGATTGTAATTACTGTTTTGGTAGGAATTTGTGCTGTGCTCTATCCACTGTTTTTTAGCCATGAGACTGAACTACAAAAGATCGAAGAGAAGTGGTTTGGAAAGACTAAATTAAAGGGTAAATTCATTATTTTATATTAATTATCAATTTTCGAAAAACTTATAGCGGGAGAGCCATTACCTAAAGATCCGGTCACTATCAACAAGTTTACTGTCAATGTTTCTGATGAAGTTCTTCAGGATTTACAGAGAAGACTAGAGTCGGCCCGTTTTGTCGAACCAATCGGTGGAACGAAATTCAATTATGGGTTTAATCCCAATTTTTTACGGAAAGTAGTCGACTATTGGAAGACAAGCTTTGATTGGCGTAAACAGGAACTCATCTTAAATAAGTTCAATCACTACAAGACTCAAATCAATGGAATTAATATTCATTACATTCATGTAAAACCAACTAAACCTGCAAAAACAGTAGTTCCTCTCATGGTTATTCATGGTTGGCCCGGTTCATTTTGGGATTATTATAAGGCTATACCACTACTTATTGAGCCGACAAATGATGTAGCCTTCGAAGTAATCTGTCCCTCGATTCCGGGTTATGGCTTTTCAGACGCTCCACAACAGGAAGGTTTGCATTTGTTGTTAATATTGAAATAATCAATAGAAATAAAGTTATTTTGAATTATTTCCTAAAATAGGGTTTGAAATAACACAAACTGCACTAGTTTTTGATAAACTAATGGATAGACTTGGTCATAAGAAATATTTTGTGCATGGTGGTGATTGGGGTGCACTCATTTCTAAAACAATGTCTATATTTTATCCACAAAAGTAATGTTTTCAATTGAATTCATATAATTCTATTTATTAATTATCATTTCATCAAGGTAGGATTAGAGGAATGCACATAACAATCGGTGCTTTCAAACACAAGGGAATGGCGGCTCTTAAATTTTTAGTCGGAATGTTCTTCCCGTCACTAGTTTTCAAAAATCCCGAAACAGATTACAATAAATTGTATCCATTTTTGGACAAACTTTACTTTTTCATCCGGGAGTCCGGATTTTTACACTTACAGACGACTAAACCAGATACCATCGGCGCGGCTCTCATTGATAGTCCCGTAGGTATGGCAGCATATATTCTACAAAAGTTTGCCAGTGGCTCTGATCTAGCTAGTACCAAAAAATCTGACGGAGGCCTCACAAAAATATTTACTTTAGACGAACTGTTGACTAATATTATGATTTACTGGACTTCCAATAACGTGGCCTCAAGTATGCGGTACTATAAGGAGTCGTTCCCAAAAATGTTGGAATTAGGATTAGATATGTAAGTAAACAATCACCAAGTTACTAATATTTTTCAGAGACTAGATGTAAAATCGACTCGTATCATTTCATATTTATTGTTTTTCTATAGAATGAAGGTTTCTGCGAGTGTGCCTGCTGCCCTTGATGACTTTCCAAATGAACTATTTCGATGTCCAAGAGAACTTGCAGAATACCAGTATGGAAATCTAGTGCAATACACTGATATGCCCAGAGGCGGACACTTTGCTGCCTTCGAAGAACCAAAACTAGTCTCTGATGACATCAAGAAGTTCATCAAAACTGTTCTAGATAATGAAACTCAGCTTAAATTGTAAGCTAATTAAAAATATATTAATGAGTCAATTAAATAAAAAATATTTTGTAAACTAAATTTGATTAATTCACTCAATAAAATTAAAGAGTTCTAATCCCTGAATCTTCTCCTTGCTGATATGCGCTAGTTTTAAAAGTGTTTTTAATCAATGAATTTTTAATTTGAAATGACTAATGTAAATTTTATATCTATATTTAAGTTACCCTTCAATGCTTGTAGTGATTTTTGTAGTCAATCTGTGAAACGCATATAAACTATGGTTTAATTTTGATTTCATTTTTATATAGTATCCAAGTATTCGAGGCATTAATAAATGTATTCCCCTTATAAGTTATAATTGTGTGTTGGGCTGACACTCAGGAGCTTCACAACAGGCGACTTTCCGTTTACTGATAACATTAATATTAATCAACAAAACCATCAAATATTTTGTCTTCATTTAAAACTTATGTCATTCAATATAATTAAAGTCTTTGATCTGACGTTAATCACAAAAAACTGGTGCTTATAAACAGATATTTGGTTAAACTGGTACGGAAAGGTTTTTGACCATAGTCGAGATTTTGGGACAATAATAATAATTTAAGAAAAATAAATAATAATTTTAATAAATGAGTTCAACTGATTTAAGAGGAATGCTGTGTTAGAGGAATGCATAATATAGAGCTCTCATATTGAGAGGAATTAATTTCACAGTGGGGATGTTTGTTCCCCTTTCACTGATTTTTTTAAAGCTGAAAAACAAATTTACAACAAATTGAAGAGACGGTGATTTCACTTACAGGCCATTCCTTTAAAGTTTAAACTATAAATATTAGGAATAATATTAAGACTGGAAGCTATGATTAGACAGAGTAGAGCTTCTCAAGTGTGCCGTCAGTTCCTGTCAATTGACACCTATAGTGGGGGAGCACTTACTTACATTCTTCTATTGAAAATATGCTCTTGTTTATATTCAATAGGAAGTTACAAGTATCTATCAATAAATATTTTTGTAATTGAAATTTGCTGCGAAAAGCTCTTAAAATATTTATTACAATATATTAAATGAATGAATGAATATTCAAATACGAATGGCTTCTCTTTAATTTAAATTTATGTTTGAGCTGGGTAATGGTAATGAATAAATTTATTCAGCTGACAATACATTGCAATATTTATGGCTAATCGCGGGTATCATCCGTTTCAGGCATCAGTCAAATGGGCCATAATTACGAATTTAAGTGCCTTTCAATGCAATAACATTTTATATGTTTTTACTCAGACTCTAAGCTGAGGGCAATATTCAAGTTTTATAGACAGATGACCATCATATTAGGGTTTACCAAGGTGCTAGACAACCCAACTGCTAAAATGTTAGCGAAAATCAGGAGTTCCCATCTTAATTTTACGATTCATTATCGGTAATTCTAATCGAAAACTAAATTTCACCTGAATTGAGCAAGTAAAAACGTGGCTTAAATGGAATTTCCATAAAAAATATATATTTATATTCTTTCTAAATTACGACAATTTCCGGCAACCGTGACATTACCTCTCTAAGAGGGCTCCAAGAGGGCTTGGTGCTCTAAGATCAGTGATAACCACACACTTTGATGCCGAGAATAACCAGGTATGTTTGTGGACATGTTTATCGATCAGATAAGAAAACACTCCTTGAATTGAAAAAATCAATTTAGATTGATAAAAAACCGATAAAATTATACCACCTTGGATTTTCCACCCACGCAGACTAAGACCACCCAACGATAGCAAGTATAGTGTAAAAAACTAAACAAACTTCAGTACTATTTTTAAAAGCTCATGCCTAAAAACAGAATTAGCAAAACTAAAAAGCACATTTAAAGTGCTAAAAGTAGCTTTTCTGCAGAACCTCACTTAAACCCAATTTTAACTAACCTAGATAGAAAGAATAAATAAGACTTCTGGTTTATATTACACCTGTATATCACCATGTTTTAAACCATTTACCTAGGAGAAGCAAGATGCAATGTGTCATAATTTGATAAGTTTCAAAAATTACATTTATTATGATTACAAGTATTAAAAACCAAACAAATAAAACCATTTGTCTTATAAAAAAAGGCATTCCTGGCTGACAATAATCTTGTAGGATCTGTTCGAATACTTGCATATAAAATTTGTGCACAAGGAAGCTTTATGGGGCGCTCAGGGCATTTATGGTCTCCAGTCTCGCCATTAAAGCTATAAAAAAACAGAAGTCAGTTCAATAAACAGCTACTTAGAAAACAAGCTAGTGCACCAATAATTCCAGCTTCAATGTTGCTCTCTTAAATAAGGAGCTTCCAAGGTAGACCATGGCGACAAATTTAATCAAAGTTATGGCATATATTTTAGGAACGACCGAAAAGAACACATAACAGCCGCTTAACATTTGTGTCAAAATTATTTTCATTCATCTTGATTTAGTGTAAACTGTCCTTGGTTCTGTTTTAAATAGTTTTGGGAATAAAAAAGAAATGTTTGAGCACTTGCAAACATCAAATAATGTCCGGCTTTGTGATGACTCCCCCTTGGAGATGCTCGCACTTATATCAACAGGAGGGACCATATACTTCATCCTCGAGGGGGATATCATTTTACAGTAGAGTTCACATAAAACTCAGTCTAAATAAAACCAAAAAAATCTCAAATTCCGAGAATTTTATTATGAAAGTGTCTGGGAATCAATAATCTCATTGATGAATGATAATTGAATTTCTATGCTTGCAACTCGAAAACACTTTGCCTTGGCCATACTCCAAGCATAGCCACTCTTAATGTGTGTATTGCGTGAGCGAACAACTATTTCTATTGAATAATAAAACACTTATATTAAAAGTAATGGTGTTTTAAAATTTGTATCAAATGATAAAAGCGAGTAAAATTTGATACCAAACCTTCAATTAAAAACTAATCAGGTTAATTCTTCTTTAAAAGGAGATTATCAACAAAGTTGACAAAGGTTTCAATTATCATTATCCATGCAATTCAAAAGTTAATCAAGTTAAAACGTAACATTTATAAACAATATAGATCGTTAATAGATTATAATAGATTATATATTCAAAGAGCAATCATGCAATATACCATGCTAATCTTATTATCAAATGAATTCTATTCAATTTTTTAAATAAATGATTGGAATCTAATAAGCTCATCCAAAGTCTATTCAAAAATTTTAATTAATAAAAATCAATTATAACTTTCAAATAGACCTTGGTGGTGCTTTTTATTAGTCTAAACAGAAGATCCTCAACAGTTTTAAGACATTTTTATCTGAAGACATATTAGATTTCATATTGAATGAAATGTGTATCGGATTACTCCTATAGTATGATATATTGGAGAGTGGCTTGTTCATTTGAAGAGCTCCTTTCATACACAAACTTAATGTTTATAAGAAGAGAATATAAATGAGTGTGTTTGACAGTATATCTAAAATAAACAAGGCAGAGTGAGAATATGTACCACAAATTGAATATTTATCCATTAGATCTTTCATCTGGAGTCTCACAGAAGTGATTATAATATATGGGAAACACTTATTGACATATTTGGGTAATCAATGCAAAACTACTGAACCAAGATTCTCATAAAACCCAATTTTGTTGGTAAAAAACAAATTTACAGAAATGATTATATTTTGCAGACTCTAAAAGGTTTGCTTTGACACTTTGTTTAAGCCAAGCATATCTGCCCTGTGTTTTGAGTGCGGTTTTCAGCCGTTAAAGCCATTAACGATATTGGCTGTAAAATAGCTGAACAAATGTTTATTTTATGTAATAGTTATTTACACTTATATTCGGTCCCAATTAACAGTCCTTTTCGCGTTAAAAATTATGGCCGAATAAAAATTTAGCATGTTTGCTTGGTTCTAATGTAAAAACATAGCTAATCTCATTAAACTGTAAAGTTGGTAATGAGGAGCTCAACATAAGGCGATATATTATAAAATTTTGCAATTTAATTACTATATGGTGTAGTAAAAGGATATTGGATTGGATTCTACCAGTTTTGTAACTGAAATAATATCTTGTTTCTTTTGAGAAACGATTTTTTAGACCATTTTGACTTAGGAAATCAAATTAGTTATAAACCTCAACAAAACAGATTTCTTACGATTTT
Organism: Oribatida sp.; assembly: GCA_034697865.1. NCBI lineage: Eukaryota > Metazoa > Arthropoda > Arachnida > Sarcoptiformes > Oribatida sp. Next base: position 10,696 of record JAQGAR010000979.1, read on the forward strand.
AGTCTGAACTTGATTTGATTGGCGTAAAATCAATTGACGGCACTTTTGCTTAACAAATAAACTGATTTCACAATTTAATTAGAAATATGATAGCAATCAAAACTAATTACCGACGACTTACTATTGAGGGACATAAGGGCTCCGGTCGATATTAAGTGCCAACTCTTCAAAAAAAATTCAAGATTTTAGATAGTTGTTGAAAGTAACTTGCTTTTCTGCCCGTCGTTCTTAGATTTAGTTGACATTATATTTAACAGAAAATGAAAACTTTTGCGGCGATATTTGTGGCTATTTTATGTACAATCGATCCCATTGTGGGAAATGGGCTTTTAGGTGGGGGACTCGGCAATGGTGTTGGTACTCTATTGGACGGAGTCAACTATGGTTTAACGGGTCAAGG